>JAJOOO010010579.1:0-42757 GCA_029582685.1 Solanum piurae
GATTTATGAATCCGACACATGAAATAAGTTAAGTAGTGCTCTAAAGGAAATTAATCATTAAATTAAATTCGTCAGTAATTTAATTTATTGATTAGTATCTGAAATCTTAACATGGGGAATTACATAAGTGTTTAATGAGGAATTATGAAATATAAATAGAGGAGTGCAATTACGAATTTCTAGTGGAATGATTTGTAATTTATTATGGTAAGAATAAATTCAAATTAATTATTTGAATTATTTCCATAATAGGAAGCCTCAGTAATTAATTCTGTGGTCCCTCCAGTGCCATATATAACTAGAACTCAGAATCCTATTTCTATGGGAAAAGAAAGAATAATATGGTTTTTTCTAGTCTTCTAGAAAAACTAGGTTTTCTAGTCCTTTTTGGATTAGGAAGAAATCTCTATAAATAGGGATTCTCCTAGCCTAGAAAAGAGATGAATTAGTTTTCTATCGATACTTGCCCACCCAAATATTGAGAGAGTTCGGATGTGAAATTGGGATCACTGTAGAAGATCATAGTTGTTGTCTATCTTGTAGATTCGTTTGAAGGTCGTCTAACTTGTGGATTCGCTTAAAGTTGATGCTCACGCTTCAAGAGGTATTTATCGAATTAAATTTCAGCAAGTTTATGTGTTTTAGCATGATTATGTGTTCTAGCATAAACGGTATTGGTTATCTATTATTCATGTAAGCAGTAAAGATTCAAGTATGCTTCCGTTGTGCATATAGTTTTCCAACAAATTGTGTGTCCTATATATGTGGCGTCCTAGGTGTATTATAAATTTGTATTCTATGAGATTTCATATCTTTTTATACGTCACCTTTTGGATTTCAAGAGTCAAACAAGTCTATCTTTGACCGTAAATTTTTCATAGATCTTTTAAACATTTTGAATTATTAATTATTGTGACTCGTAGTACTTTTTACGTAGTTTACATATATATAAATTTCATTTCAAAAAAATTGAAGATTCCATGTTTAAATTTCCGGTCTAACTTAAATTGTTTGACTCTCAAAACATAAAAGGTGTCGTATAAATTGGGACAGAGGGAGTATCAAACACGTTGTTTTCTAAATGAGGCATCAACCAACCACTAAAAAATTCATCACTAATTTGACTCCGCAAGTTATTCTTGATAAACTTCGTTGTCGAAAACGCTCTTTCAATGGATGCCGTGGCAACTGATAGAAGTAGAGCAAGTTTCACTACGTGGAATATCATCTGAAAGATTCCAAGTTGTAAACAAAACACACAACACTTTATTGAAAGATAAAAGCAACTGTTTTACACTGAAACAAATCAAATACAACAGAATAGTGAAAGAAGCAAACAGGCTTACAATTGAAAAAGAAAATACTCAGAATGATCAGAAACTCGAAAAAAAACAACCACCCCAGGGAGTACATACTCCATTTATTTAACATATTACAAATCACAAAAGCCAAACAGGTTTTCTTTATTGGAACAACCTTATCAGATGACTGGACGACAGAAAACATGAAATGCCGTGACATCATACACATGACCCCAGATCGAAGTCTCAATTCTCCCCTGCAGAATGGAGGAAAATTGGTTAATGAAATAACAGGGAAACAAAGAGAGGAAAAGTGTTGCAGATAAAAAGAAGAGCAGAGTGCATTCAGAATATAAGTAAAATAATTAGTGTTCTACAAATTGTTATGTATAATAGAAGAATGAAATAATTACAAAAGATATAGTTTTACGGCTATTAAATGAGACATGTATAGAGGTAGATGGAGTCACGGAAAATGTATGCCAAATGGAAACAAAAGATATATAGCCATACTACAATACAAATGAATTTGACTAACCTTTCAACTTTACTGTGTGGCATTGGATTCAGATTCAGGAGGGAATATGCTGAGCTTGAATATTATTTTTTGAGATTTCTTAAGTTTCAGTATCTCTTTTGCAGATTTGACTGCTTTGATTGTGTTCTCCAACTTCATTTCGCGAAGATTAGGTATATCAGCCAGCTCAACTGGTACAGCGTTGAGCTTATCACAAGAGACAAGAATGAGGTTCCTAAGGATGGGGTAGTTAAGATTCGACACCTCCCAAGTTTCTAATTCTGCCCTCTCGATCCACAATACTCGGAGTTTACTAAAACCTCCTACCTCCGGCTTCCAAGTATCACCCATGAATGCATTTTCTTTCAACTTTAGAACCTCAAGGGATTCCAATTGTGCTAATTTTTCTGCCTCACTCCATGGAAACCTTGTGTTTGCCAAAGTTAACTTCTTTACTGTACGTACAAGTCTGAAGAATGCTGCAGGAAGTTGAACTGTTTTATTCATATAAAGAACATCATTCAACAGTTTCAAATGTTCCAGGCCCTTTAGCTCTTCAAGATTGCTGATTCCACCCCTGGATTCAAGAAAAGCCGCCATTTGCCCTCGAATGCTCAATTTTTTAAGATGACACGCCTTTGCCAGCACATCTTTCTTGCAACTTTCTGGTGCAACCATTGAAAGAGTTTGTAGACAAGAAGGTTTACCTGTTGTGACAGTTGGGGATGGCAATTTTGCAGGTATGCTGGTGTGCAGATGCCTCAACTGTAACAAGTTCCATATGTCTGCTTTTACGTCAAGAGTGGGCTCTGAGGTAGTTGTATTAAGTATAAGAGTTTGTAAATTCCAGAATTTACCAAAGGTCGGAGGGAGGGCCTTAAAGTCACCTGAGATAGCGATATACCTCAAATGAAATAAATTGTTAAAGTCTTTGGAGAAAAGAAATTTGAGAGATTCAACATCCAAGACTCTCATAAGTGGAAATGCTTTGTGAATGAGTTTGATGTCATTAGGAGACAAGTCAGTTTGCTTTTGTTTTGAGGAAAAACAATAGAAAGATCTGACGTGTTCTGCAGAAGGTTTTGTGGAGAGAAAGTCAATCAGAGTAGATGGTTGAATACACAATCGACGGCAAGTATCTGGGTCCTGTATAGAAGGAATAGCGTTATCAACTGTTGTACATATTTCTTGAAAAAGCCATTTGTTAGCAGCCTTTGTTCTGCAAAACTCATGTAACATGTCGTGAAGACGACATGTCTTTATTTGACCATCAGACCTCTTTTGCAACAGTATCACTAAATTCCTATGAACAAGATCATTCAAATGACGCTCTGCTATCTCCTCAAGAGTGGATGACTGCTGGGGCTTTATTAACCCTTCCGCAATCCACAGGCGTATCAATTTCCAAGCAGGGATATCAAAGCCCCGAGGAAAGATACCAGAATATAAAAAGCACGTCTGCATTTCTTGAGACAAACGATCGTAACTCATCTCTACAAATACACCACAATCTTTATTCACGCTAAAAGCATGTTGTGCCACATTTCTCTCAACTACTTCCCATTCAGTTGTATTCGAACGACCTGCTAATGCTCCTGCAATTACCACTACAACAAGTGGTACTCCACCACAGTTTCCTGCAATTCTTTTTCCAACTTCTTTTAATTCATCAGGGCAACTTCCCTTGCCAAAAACTCTCTTTTCCAACAACTCAAAACATTCATCTGCATTCAAGAATTTCAGATCATGAGGTTCTGCATTTGCATAAGCAGCTAGATATCCGTCACGTGTGCTCATCATGATTCGATGCCCCTTTTTGTTTTCTGGGAAAACTTTCTTTACGTGATCAATGACATTTGCTTCCCACACATCATCTAAAACAATGAGACATTTTCCTCCTTTACTCATAAAACCACTTATTACCTTAGCTAATGTTCCCTCATCCTCATGGAGATACTCGTCTATGCTGTTTTTGAAATGTTTGAGAATCCTAAGATAAATATCCTTTATTTTGTATTCCCGACCGACATAAACCCAAAGGATGCTGAAAAATTCAAATGAAAGTGTAGAATCATTGTAGATTTTTCTTGCCAATGTAGTTTTTCCAAGTCCGGGCATACCCACCACTGGGATAATAGCCAGACTTTCCGCCGGTCCTTCAACAAGTCGCTTGATCACTTTCTTAGCTTCCTCATCAAACCCAACCACTTCATCATCATCCAAAGAAGGACCCTTTTTAACATAATAATCAAACGGATTGCATTAGAAAACAGAGCGGATAATATTGTTAACTTTTGCAATTGTAACTTCATGCAATGCCATGATAACATATAACTCCTCACAAACATGACAATCAGCAAACCCTACATGATTAATACATGCATAAATCTAACCAGTAACCAAACGGCTCCTTAATATATGTGATGAATCATAGTGTTGACACATGTGATTTGGGCACTTGAATTCTAAGGCACTCAAAACAATGGAAGAAAAAAACATGGTACATGATATTCCTTCAATCAACTATCCCAATCAGTTGTGTAAAGCTTATCTTCTTGAAAACATGCAACAATGAGTTTTCGAAGGAGGTCATATCGAGAGAAATCAAGCCACTTCAGTTTGTTCATACTGATGTGTGTGATCCAATCAAACGACCTTCTTTTGATTTTTTTAAAAAAAAGATACTTCTTGCTCTTTATTGATGATTTCAATAGAAAAATTTGGGTGAATTTCTTGGAGCAAAAATTAGAAGCTTTTGTTACATTTAAAATTTTATAAAGCACTTGTCTAAAAAGAGAGCAAATATGGAAGTAAAGTGTTAAGGTTTGATAGAGGAGGCGAATTCAGGTCAAAAGAATTTAATGACTTTTGTCAGTTTCCCTCTAAGAATATTTTACTCATCACAACAAGATAGAATTGCAAAGAGGAAGAACTATACAATTTTTAACATTGACTAGATGTATGTTGAAACCTAAAATAACACCAAGGATATCTTTTGGAAGCATAGTTTATGTTCATGTGCCACAACAAGGAAGAGCTAAACTTAACGATCGAAATATCAAGCTAGCATATGTTTGTTGACTATGACTCGAGTTCCAAAGGTTACAAATTATACAAAAAAAGTGATGTTCAATCATGATGTTGAATTTGATGAAGAAACGATATGAAATTGAGAGGCTCAAGAAGAAAAACATATGATTTCTTTCATACTTTAGAGATGACGAGAATTAGGGATCATGAAATCGATATATTTAAATCTAATTAGATTAGATTATCACAATATTTAAAAACTGTATGAAAAATATACTATGAGTTGCAATTCTTCTTATATCAATATGATATTTCACAAAAAAAAAAAATTTCAAAATATTGATTCAAATATATATAGTTTATATCACAAAAAAAGTGTCACAAATCAAAAGATTTTATCATGGGCGAGGCACAACTATTACTAGTTTCGTGAAAACATTTTTAATTAAAATTATAAACAAATAAAAAATATGTTTTTAATGTTATTTTTATCATAACTATATAAGGTACTAATAGTCAAATCTAAATTATCAAAATATAATTAATAAAACTTGTTTAGTAAAATAAATCTTTAATACAAACATATTTAAATTTATATAAAAAAAAATTAGTGAAGCACCCACAATTGTTGTTAAATTCCACAAATATTTATGGTTTATATACATTAAAAATGAAAAAAAAACACAAGTGTTACGATTATTATTAGGCTGAATCCATTGACATACACTTAAAGTTGACATCATTTTTCACTTTGACACCTAAGACTCGTACTATGTAAACACCCGTGGCTATACAGGTAAAGTTGACATCATTTTATTTTTTTCTTTTTGAGAATGTTATATTGCAAATTTTCTCATGAAAAAAATTTCCCCAAATTTTCAAACGTTGGATTTTTTTATTTATTTTCGAACATTAAAAAATATGACTACTACTATATGATATAATTATTTAATAATAATATTTAATTTTAATTTGTAAACAAATAAAATAAAAAATATATTTAGCAGACCAAATAAAAAACAAAACTAAGAGAGTACAAAATTGGTTTTAAAATAGAGAAAAAAACAGAAAATGTGAAAAAAAAAAAAAAGGAGGGAAGAGAAGAGAAACTGAGTTGATTGGTGGATCTCACAAGCAACATTATAATTCTAATTAAAAAATGCCTCACACAACTAGTAGTAGTTGACTAGTTGTGCCTCACACCTGACTTAGGACGCATGTTTATTTGTTTAATTTTTGAATAATTTAATATCAGCTGAACTCACATATGTAAGCTTTATGTTTTGCGAAATAAAATTTTTATATTTAAAAATTACATAATAAAAAAAACACTATGAAATTATAATTATTCTTATGTTTCAATTTATATGATAATACTTGACCGATCATGAAATTAAAGAAATAAGCAAATATAATAATATTCACAAACTAAAAAGAAAAGAGTGTAACGAGGAATTTTTTCGGTGGATTGATTATAGCATACCTGGGTTACTTCGTGGCCTTTTTTAGGGACGTCAAGAATTGGTTTAGGCTTGAATGAGTCTTTGTTATCTTCGCGAAGTTTCTTTACCTTCTCATGGATGTCTTTAATTTCAGCTGCAAGAGCCCTAACTTCTGCCATATGACCGACATCGAAGAATCTTCCAACTTTATTCTTATCTCGATGAATCTTCGCTTGAACCAAAAATTTATCAATTACATCTTCAGATTTATGTACCATTTTTTGAATTTCCTTCACCAATTGATCCCATAAACTGCTCTCGCTGTGGAATTTAGCTGCATCGTCAAGGAATGCTTTTAGGCGTTGCACTTCTTCCAGTAAATTTTTGAATTCATCGTCTACGCCTTTTATCAGATCTATATTTTCGCTTAACAGCTGCAATAAATTCTCTACGAGAAAATTTACTACAGCATCCGCCATTGGATCAATGTTACAAAATTGGATTACAAATGAGATAAGAGAAGAGAAGAAGAGGTTCACTAATTCATCGAAGATAGTTGCAGTATATATGAACAAAGGTAAAATGAAAAATTAAGTTGACTTCATTTTTGAATTTTTTTAAAGTTTAAGTCTTTCTTAATTCTAATTTTAAATGCACCGGCTAGGTAACAATAATTTAACAAATATAATATAATAATGCTAGTTGTTTGCCCATAATTTTCATAAATATATTTGCATGTGGACACCATTAATTAGTCTCTGGCAATTCGACATTTATAAGGTAGTTTCTTGGCAATTTGGATATTATTATTTTTAGTTCTTATGAAAAAATTGTCTGAGCTATATATTATTAAGGAGATCATCCATCTCTTTTTCATGTGATATGAAGATTTTTAACATCCTTTTTTACGTTCAATGCTAACTATATGAGTGTGTAATTTAACTTGGGAATCCATCATCAGTAATATAAAATAAATTGAGATGAATTTTGATATGATACCAAATAAAGAAATAGATCTTGATTCTAAGTCAAATTTAATTCAATCCAATAAATTAAAAGGTGTGACATAAATTGATACGGAAGAAATATTAAACCTAATTCAATCCGATAAATTAATTCAAAAGTGAACAATAACATATCCAGTGAAATCTCACAAGTAGGTTTTGGGAGGGTAAAATGTAGGTAAACTTTATCACTATGTGATGGAGATAGAAAAATTGAATTTGAAAGACCATCGGCTCAATCGCTCAAGCGAAGAAAAAGGGCGACAGCAAAAAAAAAGATAGTAAACAACAAAATATGGTGCCAAATCTATCAGAAAGGAGCAAAAATAACGAGCCATAATCAATAAAATATAAGTGCAAAGCAACAAACTATTAGTCGTTTGGACAAAAAAAAAAAGTCCAAAGCAATGAAATAAATATGTTTGTCGTCACTTTATCTCGCAATATTGCAAGTTTGAGTATACACATGATTGACTTCTGCTTTTAAATGTAGTTTCTATTAGATGTCTCTTGACTGTGTTTATTCATTGGGTTACATATGATCGTTTAAATAATTTATGGAATATTTAGACTTTTCGTTGAATTAAGCTAACAATATGTATTCATGATTTGGATCTACAATGAATTATATTTTCTTTTGAATGATTTACTCGATAATGGTAAACTCTAAGGGAGGTATTAGCTCATTAGGTGTTGATCGTGACTAGTGAGAATGAATGGTAAAAATTTACATTACATATTTAGAAATAAAAAATAAAATGATCAAATATGTTTCTCAAAATTCAACTCCAAGAAAAAAAAAATTGCATGATCAAAAGTCTCGTAAAAAATTTAGAAATTGTGGAGCTAGTCCTCCACATTGTCCAAGTTTTTATCCTTTCTATATATTAAAAACAATAGTGGTACCAGCAGTGGTGCAGTGGTGAGATTGCTCCACCTTAAATAAATGTCTCGGATTTAAGATCTAAGTAATCGAAATAATCGGACTTCGATGAGAATATGGAACATCAGGTGGAAAATAAAAATAAATGCACATAAACTACCTTAACATCAATATGCCTCAATACACTAGATTAGGGATATTTACTTGCAAACTTTTTTGGGAAAGGGGCAAATTTACCTCTCGTTAACAAAATGATGTATATATGTCTAAATCGTCTAATAACTGATGTATATATCATTTTTGTTAACTATAGACCTATATTTGCTTGATTAAGAAAATAATCTAGTAATTTGAGTGAATTTTTATATATAAATTTATGTTCCGGCCGCATTTAAAATATAGAATTCATATGACCATACGAGGTTTAAATTAACAAACAACAACTAATTCACAGGAATAACTTGATTATATAATGACTTTGGCTTAATAATTGAATTAAGTCCATGATTGGAGGTTATATATAAATTAATTATAAGTGGCATCATCATTTGCAATTTATTAATTTTACTTACCGCTAGAATTGGATCTTACAAGGTGCCTTTCACATTGCCAGTTATGATAATAAAATAAAATAACAAAGTATAACTAGCTGTACACTATTTTTATTCTATAGAGGTGTTACTTGAGATAGTTTTAGGAATGAGAGGTTCACTAATTCATCGAACATAGTTGCAGTATATATGAACAAAGGTAAAATGAAAAATTAAGTTGACTTTATTTTTGAATTATTTTAAGTTAAGTCTTTCTTAATTCTAATTTTAAATGTAACGGCTAGGTAACAATAATTTAACAAATATAATATAATAATGCTAGTTGTTTGCCCATAATTTTCATAAATATATTTGCAAGTGGACACCATTAATTAGTCTCTGGCAATTCGACATTTATAAGGTAGTTTCTTGGCAAGTTGGATATTATTTTTTTAGTTCTTATGGAAAAATTGTCTAAGCTATATATTATTAAGGAGATCATTCATCTCTTTTTCATGTGATATGAAAAATTTTAACATCCTTTTTACGTTCAATGCTAAATATATGGTGTGTGTAATTTAATTTGGGAATCTATTATCAGTAAGATAAAATAAATTGAGATGAATTTTGATATGATACCAAAAAAAGAAATAAATTTTGATTCTCTAGAACTTTTTAATATACCTTTTTACGTTCAACTCTAAATATATGGGGTGTGTAATTTAATTTGGGAATCCATCATCAGTGAGATAAAATAAATTGATGAATTTTGATATGATATCAAATAAAGAAATAGATATTTATTCTAAGTCAAATTTAATTCAATCCAATAAATTAAAAGGTGTGACATAAATTGATACAGAAGAAATATTAAACCTAATTCAATCCGATAAATTAATTCAAAAGTGAACAACAACATATTCAGTGAAATCTCACAAGCAGGTTTTGAGAGGGTAGAATGTAGGCAAACTCTATCACTATGTGATGGAGGTAGAAAAACTGAATCTGAAAAACCATCCGCTCAAGCGAAGAAAAAGGGCGACAGCAAAAAAAAAAGATAGTAAACAACAAAAAATGGTGCCAAATCTATCAGAAAGGAGCAAAAACAACTAGCCATAATCAATAAACAATTAACTCAAAAAGTGAGAAAATGCTTAAAATAATCGCTGACTCAATTATTGTGCACAATTGAGTGTGGCATTCCATGCAATGAAACTAATTAGTCATTTTTCCCTTCACTAGTGATTTGAGGGAACCTCTAAATTTTAGGTTATGTCTAGGACTACCTTTAGTCTATTCATTGGTAATTAAATTAATACAAACAAAAACACTTTCAAGTATTGGAAGAAAAATACAAGTGCAAAGCAATAAAATAAATATATTTGTTGTTTGAACTGATTGAAGCCATTACTTTATCTCGCAATATTGCAAGTTTGAGCGTACACATGGTTCGCTTCTGCTTCTATATGTGGTTTCTATTAGATGTCTCTTGACTGTGTTTATACGTTGGGTTACATATGATCGTTTAAATTATTTATGGAATATTTAGATTTTAGTTGAATTAAGCTAACAATATGTATTCATGATTTGGATCTACTATGAATTATATTTTCTTTTGAATGATTTACTCGATAATGGTAAGGTATTAGCTCATTAGGTGTTGATCGTGACTAGTGAGTATGAATAGTAATAATTTACATTACATATTTAGAAATAAAAAATAAAATGATCAAATATGTTTCTCAAAATTCAACTCCAAGAAAAAAAAATTGCACGATCTAAAGTCTCCTAAAAAATTTAAAAATTGTGGAGCTAGTCCTCCACATTGTCCAAGTTTTTATCCTTTCTATATATTAAAAAAAATAGTGGCACCAATAGTGGTGTAGTGGTGAGATTGCTCCACCTTAAATAAATGTCTCGGGTTCAAGATCTGAGTAATCGAAATAATCGGACTTCAATGAGAATATGGAACAAAAACTAAAAAAAAAATGCAAAGAAACTACCTTAACATCAATACGCCTCAATACACTAGATTAGGGATATTTACTTGCAAACTTTTTTGGGAAAGGGGCAAATATACCTCTCGTTAACAAAATGATGTATATATGTCTAAAGCGTCTAATAACTGATGTATATATATCATTTTTGTTAACTATAGACCTATATTTGCTTAATTAAGAAAATAATCTACTATTATATATATCATTTTTGTTAACTATAGACCTATATTTGCTTAATTAAGAAAATAATCTACTATTATTGTAATTTGAGTGAATTTTTATATATAAATTTATGTTCCGGCCGCATTTGAAATATAGAATTCATGACTACATACGAGGTTTAAATTAACAAACAACAACTAATTCACAGGAATAACTTGATTATATAATGACTTTGGCTTAATAATTGAATTAAGTCCATGATTGGAGATTATATATAAATTAATTGTAAGTGGCATCACTATTTGCAATTTATTAATTTTACTTACCGCTAGAACTGGATCTTACAATAAGGTGCCTTTCACATTGCCAGTTATGATAATAAAATAAAATAACAAAGTACAACTAGCTGTACACTATTTTTATTTTTATAGAGGTTCAACGACTTGAGAACGTGTGATTAATGGGGACAAGGAGCACTAGGTCAACTTTGTGATGATCATGGGTTATACTGGTGAGTATGATTATACACAAAGTCAAATTAGTAGATCAACTTAGTATCTTTAATCTTAATATTCAGAGGCGTATCCAGGAGGGGGTCACCGGGTTCACGTGAACTCATGCTCCCCTCTTGAAATCATAAATAGTAGTGTTATATTTTTAAAAAAATATTAAATATAAATATGTGAACCCATAGTTGAAGTATCATACCGTGCGATTATGATTAGGTGCACCTCTCTAAGTGAGGTTAGAAATTTGAATCCTTTATTTATCTCATTTTATTTTCCTTTCTAAAATTGGATAACGTCTCTCTAAGTGATTTGGATAGGTAAAAATAATTTTGAACCTATAATTTTAGTGATAAGAACCTAAATGTTAAACCGATTAAATTTATATCTTAGATCGACCTTTTCATAACAGTGCACCCATCATCTCAAAATCCTGGATACGCCTCTGTTAATATTTAAGCATATCCAATGAATAAAATAACAGGTTTTGATTTTTAAATGAGTTTTGACCCTTAATTTGTCATTTAGCAATTGAGCTCATGTTGCATCTTTCTTTCTTTTTTCGAAATTTGACATAATTTTATCTATTTAATAATATATTTATTTGTAGAAATGATATATAGGGACTAGGTCGAGATGTCGTCAGGACAGGTGATAGAGGCGCGTAGAATGGATATGACAGGCGGTACCATATGGTGGTACGTGCAGGGTAGGGATCGGAGGGGGGAGGAGGGGGGAGGCTTAGGAGAGGTAAAAAGCTTAATAGAATTTAGAGTGTTAAGAATAATGAAGTGAATTGTGATCATACTAATACTAACACATACTACCTCCGTCCACTATTAATTGTCATACTTTCCATTTTTAGAGTCAAACTATAAAAACTTTGACTAATATTTTATGATATATTTTTTCATCATATTGATATGTAAAAAATTGCAATGTGTAGTACTTTTCGTATAGTTTTTGAATATATAATTTTTTTGTTTGAAATATCAAATTAATCTAATCTAATTTACCTTTGAAAATTAGTCAAATTGACTTTCGAAAAGCGCAACATGACAAATAAAAATGGACAGAGGGAGTAAAATTTCATCAAAATCCCGAAGTTAATTAGCGAGCTTGGATGGAAATACTAAGATAGGTAACCCTTTGGGAAGTCCTCCGGTTGCCACTATAAGAAACCAGAGCTTTTGTAACAACTTATCTTATCGCCACAAAAAGATATGAATCATCAGTGACAAGTGTTGCCACAAAATGCATAGATTTAGCGGCAACCCTTGCATTCGCCACGAAAGATTAGATATTAGTGGCGATTTAATCACCGTCGCCACAAATAATCCTACTAAAATATGACTGAAAAATTAATTGGTTGCGACGAAGAAATTGTCGCTATAAAAGGTCTTTTGGTGGCAACTTTGTAGTCTCCATTAATTCTGTCGTTTTTATCAAGATTTTGGATGTAAATTCAAAGTTTTATTACTAATGTGTTTAGTCCATTATTTGTACTAAATAAGTATTTATAGGAATTTGATATTTCTTCCAATCCTATTTTAATTAATTTAGCTCCTTTCAAAACTAGTTATTGAAAAGTTTTAATAGTTATAGATTTACTTATGAAGCATTATGAGTAGTTTCATATATTTTGTTACTTATTTTAGTCAAAAATATATATACTATATTCATCATATTTTAGTTGTCACATTTTCATTTTAAACGACCTTTAATTATTATAAATAAGAGATTTACTCACTAATTTATCCTTGACTTCTTTAATGTAATAAATATTAAATACTTTAAAACTAACTACTTTGAAATATTTACTTCTCTTTTTCAAAAGAAATAATGTGTGTATATATATATATACACACATCATTTCTTTATATATTAATACTAACCACATATTATCAATTCTATTGAAATACTAACTGAGTATATATAAGTTGATGATTTTCAATACTAAAATACATAAGCAAAATACGAAAAAATAATTTAATTAATAATACTCAAAACTCTAATATACATTTAGATAAGTAAAATAACAAAGACCTATAACTTTATAAACATGTTTCAATCATGTAATACAAAAAATAATTAAAAAGAATAGTAGTGGACTTTATAGTAAATTTTAAAAATCATTTATTTGTAGGATAAGTAAATTTTAAATAATAATTAAGTAATATTTTGTTAGTGACAATTAAAACTCATTTATCTATATAGATAATACAAAATAAGATAGAAGTGAAATTTATATATACATATACACGCACATATAAACCCACCAAAATGAGAAAATATAAAAATATTTTTTCTCATATCAAACACTTGTGCACATCTTTGATTTAGTTGATGTAAAAATAAGAAGAGAGGTTGACTTTCAGCTATTTGGTTTTTTAGTATCATAACAGGTAAGACAAATACAATATGGGGTTTGTATTGAGAAAAATCTATCATGCAAACTCTTGCCGGTTATTGATGGACATCAAATCTAATCTACATTTGAATGAAATGTGGATGGTAAATTTCGTGCATTTGTGTATGTGTATAAATGATGATATAATATATTATTTCTTTCTAAAGTTTTTTTCCATATGTTTTTTTCTTCAATGAGCTTCGCCTCAAGTACAAATTTGTAAATAACATCATCAGCTTTATGCGCTTGTGTTCGGATAATCTTGACAAATATTTTCCACAAATTGCTGTTGCTTTCTTGTTGATCATTATCCTGAAGGAATGCAGAGGGGTCGTTTGGTAGAGTGTATTAGAGAATATAATGCATGCATTAGGTATGTGTATTAGTAGTACCTTGTTTGATACACTTTTTCATGCCATGTATAACTAATGCAAGCATTAGTTATACACTCTATTGTGTATTATTAATACCAAGGAATTCTAGGTATTAGTAATACATAGCATTTTAACACTTGCATATATTAATAATTATAAAACTACCCTTAAAGCCTTTTCATTTTCTTTGTTGTCATAAGTTTTTGTTTTTATTTTTATTTGCTTTTCGGTGTCTTTTAATTTTTTGGTGTCTTAATAGGATTTATGACCTCTTAAGTATCATATTTTTTTTTAAAAAAAAAACAATTTCAATATAATTTAATAAAAAAAATTACTATTGTGACGATCAATTTGATAAAAAAAATTATTTGCCAACTTTCCACAAAAATATTTTGACGCAATAGTACAACTATTTAATATTATTTTTGGAAAAAAGAAGAAGAAAAGTTAATGATGTTTTAGCAAAGAATTTTTTTGCAAAGGAAGTGTACAAATAAATAAAGTGTGAAGGGTATATTTGTAAACATATATTTTTTAATAGAAATTATGCAAGATTTGTTATTTCTAATAAATCGAACCAAACAATGTATAAGAAATAATGTTTGCATAACTAATGCAAGTATTACTAATGCAAGCACTACTAATACAAGCATTACTAATACACCCTATTTTGCATTATTCTTATACACTCTACCAAACGACTCCTCATAGTGTGTTAATTTCTTGCAGCAGATTATCCAACTCATCTTTTGCACCTCCAATCAGCTCTCTCTCTATATATATGACGACATGTTTTATTTGACTATCAAACCTCTTTTTCATCAATATCACTAAACTCCCATGAACAAGATCGTTCAAATACAACTCTGCTATTTCCTCCAAGAGTGTGTGACTGTTGGGCCGGGGCTCTATCAACCCTTCCGCTATCCACAAACAAATCAATTTCCAACAAGGGATATCAAAGCCTCGAGGAAAGACGCCACAATACAAAAATGGAAAATTGTATAAAATAGCAAACTATTAATTCAAATTAAACGCTATAATCACAGTTTGATTTAATTGTAACTCGTAACAAATTGTTGTCATTTCGCCTCTCTCCCTGAATTTCTCGCTCGCCACTCTCGTTTCTCGCTGGGCAGTCTCTCCTCGCTTCTCTCACTTTATACAAACACAAATGTATAAAATGCGTTTGTGTATGTATAAAGCAAGATAAAATTGTATATATACATATCTTTTCGTTCCCCTCTCCTAGATCTCGATCGCCTCTCTCACTTTATACAAACACAATACACTTGTGATTATACAAATACATATCTTTCCTTGCCCAGTTTTCTTTTGTCTCTCTCTTTCTCGCTTTATACAAACATATATTATACTATTAATTTTTTTTGTATATGTATACCGAAACAAATTATACAATTGCTTCTTTGGTATATGTATAGCGAAATATACATATTAATAGTCATATCAAACATAAAATTTGCTATAGAGCGCAATTATGCAAACTATAGCTATATCATACAAATATGATTTTTATGATTGCTATATGTGAAAGTTGCTAAAAAAAAACACATCTGCACTTGTTGAGGCAAACGATTGTAACTCATCTCTACAAATACACCATAATCTTTATTCTCTTTATAAAGATATTCGGACTCATTTTTTTCAGTTCTTGCCCAGTCACTTTTGTTCGAACGACCTCTTAATAGTCCTGCAATCAGCACTATTTCAAGTGGTACCTACTCCTCCTGCATTTTCGTGCAATGGTTTGTGCAAGTTCAACTAACTCAACAGGACAATTTCCTTTGCCAAAAACTCTATTTACCAACAATTCAAAACTTCCATTTTCATTCAAGAATTTCAGATTATGAGGATATGGATTGGCATACGAAGCCAGATATCTGTCATGCGTTGTCATCATGATTCAATGCCCCTTTTTGTTTCTTGGGAAAACTCTCTTTACAACATCAACAACTTCTGCTTCCCATACAATGAGACATCTCCCTCCTTTACTTATAAAATCACTTATTACCTTAGCTAATGTCTCCTCATCCTCATATCCTTTATTCTGTAATCCTGACCGACGTAAATCCAGAGTAATTAGTTATTACTAGGTGATGAAGTTAGCGTGCGTTGGAAATGATCTGATTATATAAAAAAAACAAGATACACAAACGAGTGTATCTAAGTTATAACCCTTTAAAAATAACCAAAATCATCACAAAGATTATACATACTAAATACTTGAGATTCATAACATGTCTTTGAACAATTAGTAGACCACACAAACCCAAAGGTCAAATCATGGAGAGACTTATTATTATTAACTTGAATAAACAAAAGACAAGAAGCTTTCTTCATTGTAATGAGACACAGTGACATGACCATATTAAAGAGATCTGTCCATGATCCCGGGCTCCCAGCAAAGTGTCCTGATCAAACTTCCCTGCAATAAAAATTAGAACTGTTTCAGATAAGTTTTAAAACTGCCGCGCAATTCTATATTTTAATGGACATGAAGTCTCTGTGAATACGATATTTGGACTCAAATAATCATTTCAAGACAAAATAAATTTTAACTGACCTTTTAACTTCACTGAGTGGCACTGGGATCAGCTTCAAGACGGAGAAATACAAATGAGCTAAGAATTGATGCTTTTCAGAGCATGTTTTCAGGGTCAGTAATTATACTCTGCTGCTGAAACTGAGATAGTTCAGCTGGCACACTCTCAAGCTTAGGACACTTAAGAACAAGTACCCTAAGTTCGCGGAAGTGACATCCTAAAGCCTTCCAAATCTGGAGCTCTTCGTTATGAATCAACAAGATCTGCAGTTTCCGAAAATCACCTTCCTCCGGCTTCCATATACTCCCTGTGAATGCCTCCTTTTCCAACTTTAGGATCTCCAGGCATCGCAGTTGCCCCAGTTTAGTCGCCTCTTCCCAACGAAACATTGTCTTTGACAAAGTTAACTTCTTAAGCTTGAGTAGAAATCTGAATAATGCTTTCGGAAGCTGAAAAGCATTACTATGGCAAGAAACATCACTTATCAGTTTCAAATTTTCTAGGCACTCAAACTTTTCAAAAGTGCTCTTAGTTTTAAGAGAATCTTGTATGTTCCCTTGAATACTCAATTTTTTGAGGCTGTTGGAAGCCTCTCTGAGCACATCTTTATTGCAAGTTTCAGGTGAAATCTTAGAAAGAGTTTGAATAGAAGAGGAACCTTCTCCCTTTTGGGTTGAAGGGAGAGGCAATTTAGAAGGTTTGTTGGTTTTCAAATGTGTCAACTTTGACATGTTCCATATATTTGCTTTTATGTTGAGAGTGGGCTGGGATGTATTAATTATAATAGATTGTAAACTCCAAAACTTAGTAAAGAATGCAGGAAGTTCCTTGAAATTACCTGAGATAGAAATGTACCTCAGATGAAATAGTTGATTAAGATTCTTCAAGGAGGGAATGTTGATTGATTCAATTTTCAAAACCCTGAGAAGTGGAAATGCTTTCGGGATGAGTTGAATGTCAACATCAGAAGATAACTTAATTTGTTGGTCATGTTCATCTGAAATGGGAATTGATTGAACTTAATTAGATGGGAGAGATTTTGCATCTAACTCATGAAAGAAATTTGCAGAGGGTGTGATTACCGTATTTTGCGAATTATAGTTGTTATGATTTATTTTTCTGATTTAATGAACTTGAAAAAAAAAAAACATCAATTTTCATAGTTGAGTGACGTTTTAAAATATTAACTCCTTAGCCTCCTCATCAAAACCGAACCACTTCATCACCCTCCAAAATAAGTCATTCAAACAGGCTCTTGTTGGATAATTGAGCTGAGACATCAAAATACACAATATTTTAAAAAATATATATATTCTCTTTCTAATAAAAGGCATGAATAAAAAGAATGTGCATGAATCATGAATAGTATGCGGAACAATTAACGGCAGGAAATTTAATTTCGAAAATTACTGTTTCAGCAAGTAATTAACACAAATAATAGTATGCTTCATGTTGTTTAACCTAATTTTTTCTTTTACGGAGAACTTACATAAATCTCACTAGTTTAGGAGCTAATTATTTAGATATATACACTCCAGTTTGCAATATTACGTATCTTACTAGATTTTGGTGCATCCAAATACATTAAGATACATGTATCTCGGGGTACATGAGGTCAAAATTAAGTGTAATTTGTTATAGCTACATTGTATCCAAGCAGATTCACATGTATATGTGATACATAACAAACCTCGTCATTCTCCCATGTATATGGTGTCCAAATACATGTGAATCACACTAGACACATAGATACTTACAAATCACACCAAATACATGTATCTATAGTGTGAATTGTGATCGCATGTATTTAGGATACATAATGAATCTCACTCGTCTCCCTCCTTATTTTAGTGTATCTTATAATAAACATACATATATCTAAGTGTATCTTCCTCAATATATGATAAAATACTCTTGACTAGTATTGACATACGTAATATTTTGAAAGTATAGGTAATCATAATATATATGGTAGTACATAGTTCTCTTTCCTTTTCTTTTTTTTTCCTTCTATTTATTGGACCTAATAAGGTATAACCATGAGTAGCCCAAATTCATCTTTCTAACTGGGCCGGCGGGAACCCAATAGACGAAATTCGACCCGAAAAATGATCGGTAATCTTAGGAGAGAAGGAAAAGAGAAACAGAGTAGAAGACTGATTTGAAAATGACCCTTCAATTTTGTGGACTCTCTTCTCTGATTATATATTCATTTCTAGACCTTTCTTCTCCTACTTAACTTCACAAACTTAATGCATTACACCACAAGTTTCTACTGAATTTTTCTAACAAATTTTCCCATTTTTTCTATGTGATTTTCACTGTATTTCATTGTTTTTGAGTGTATTTTGGGAAAGAGTGAATCAGAAAAATGATGATAAATTTTCAAGGTTTTTCAAAGCAGAAATCTCCTCAGGTATTGTAATTTGATTTTATTAGCCAATTTGCTCTAATTTTGTGGTTTTGATTCATTGATCACTGTTGTTTGGAAATTGAATATTATAATGCATAATGATGATGATGCTAGCTAGTCAGTAGTCACATAGGAAAAATGAAGCCGTACTACTGGCTGCTTCGTTGAATGTGTTGATCTGGATTCTATATAAGGAGTTGATTTGCATCTAGATATGGAATAGAAAGTTTGAGATTTGTTGAGTTTTGATTATTTGTGGCGATAATACCAAAATATCAAGTTGTGTGCTGTCGTTTATATCTCTTTTTACCTAATAATTGGTAGAATCTGTCTTTCTCATAAGTGGTATACCTACACCTATATATGTCAAAGTTTCTTGCCTTTCTATAAAGCTTCAGAAGCAAATTTGCTTAGGAGTTCTAAGAGTAATTTGTCAGCTGATTTTAGTATGTGTGTTGATAAATATATGCTCGACTTGCTACATGCTTTTTCTCTTGCCTTTTTGTGATTTTTTATGATTTTTGATATGTAAGGCTTGTGGAGAGTTTTGATTTTTGTACTTAAAGAAGGGTAAATAATCATTTTTTTGCGAAATTAGCTGTACATGCTCTCTGAATAGAGATAAAAACAGTAGGTGATTGATTACTTTCATCTGTCTAAGCCTTGGTGGTAAAGTGTTACCCGGTAGCTGTGCTGGTGGGAAGTAGTAGGTATATACAGTGGAATTGTCGAGGTGCACGCAAGTTGGTCCGGATGCCACTCTTAATGGAAAAAAGATATTCATCCATTCCCCCTTTTGAAAGAGTGTTTAAAAGGACCTAACTGTTATTCAAACATATCATAAATGTCCTTTATTTCAAACAGAGGTGCATCTGGCATATTTTTTCTCTGCTGGCCATTTTAAATTACTATCTAAGACACATGGAAAAAAGGGAAGAAGAGAAAACGTCCAGATTTGTCCTTGAACTTTGCAAAGTTAGTCAAGGCTCTCTTATGTTACTTTTGATCTTTATTTAAGAAGGGAACCACTACTACCATAGTCGATAACCAAGAAGAGCTTTCAGCATCCTCTTTAAAATTCTTAATTTTTTGCAAATGTACCATACAAAAAATATTTGATTGAATTTGTTCCATGCCAGTTGACTAATATAGAAATAGGGGCATGGATGGCTACATTTGCGGAGTATAGGAGCAAATTTAGACATCTTCTGTTTTCCTTTTCGCATGTGTCACTTGCACGACAATTTAAAACAGTTAGCATAGATACATTGTGCCAGTTGGAACTCTGTTAAAAATGAAGGCCATGTATGATAAATGGGTAATTTAAGCAGACTTTCAAGGAATGGCATAGGATACTAATTTTGTGAAGTTCAGGATCAAGTTTGAACCTTTTCTCATTTAAGAGTATTCTTCTATGAGTATTTCTGGAGCACTTTGAGCTCAGGGTACACTGATATTGGAGGTGGATGCAACTTCCACCTTAAGCATTTAGGTAAATAGATATCTAACAGTGAAATTGTATAAATTCAACTCCTTACACCTGACTAATGAATTCCAATGGGGAAAATTTAAAAAAAAAACTTGTGTACTTTTCAGACTATAGCCAGGGGCGGCTCAACGTTATCGGAGGCCTAAAGCGAAATCTTAATTAGAGGCCTAAAATCTAAATAAACTTCACATGCATTTATTTAAAATTTATTTTTCTTACATTTTTAAATACAAAGTATTACTTAATATTTTTTTATATATAAATGATTTATTCGATTTCTTTTTCAATTATTAGTTTTAAATAAAAAATTATCAATTCAATGTTGAAAAATATTATTTTACTCGGACAATCATTATATGAATTGTTAACACAGTTCTACAAGTAATAAGTTGACAAATTTCAAATAAATATAAGAGTTAAGAAACTTAGAAATTTAGAATCATAGCTTTGATGAAGTTGATAATTTGGTTACCCCACATTTTACTATGGTTGTTGTAATGCTGAAAATCTAAGAAGAAATGGAAAAAGAATTTACAATTCACTTTGTTCAATACTTTTCGACTATTAATTGATATTTTTGACAGAAGATTACTCTACTTATCAACAATTTAAAGAAGAGAGTGTAAAAGGAGTTAAAAAAAAAATGTGAGTATTAGTGGAGAGAGTGTAAGAAAATAAAACAATACTTTCTTGATTTCTTCTATTTGAATGGGTTTGAAGAAAATAAAATAATAATTTTAAATATATACTTTTTATCATAAATAATTAATATTTTTTTTATAAAAAATTAACACATAATTTATTCTTGATAAAAAATTGAGGCCCCCTAAAATTGGGGGCCTAAGGCCAATGCCTTATTTAAGTATGCATAGAGCCGGCCCTGACTATAGCTGTATGGTTCTAATGACATCGCAATTTGATTTTCATTGGTTTTACGTGCTAATGTTGACAGGTTCTATTTGAAAATGCATTACCAGCGTCTGATCCTGGCACACTGGAGCAATTAAAAGAGTTGAGCTCCAGAAGGAGAGCCATTGAATCCATCAATCAGAATAGCTTTGTGACTGACGCCATTGCTAGAGAAATGTCTGGGGGATTGACTTCTCGATGTGAACAGGTAGTCATTTTGTTTAACGTGCTATCAAGAAAGCATAAAAAATGTAGTTTCAGTGAGACCCTTTTCATCTTTGTTTGTGTCCTAAATTTTGTAAAATTTCTAAATGATATTGCTTACTCCTTTCGAACTTGTTTAAGTCTTTGTATATTACTACCTGCTTGCTAACTTAGCGACATGGTAGTAATGACATTATGCGTCACAAATTCAGCTGGACAAATGAGCTAGCTGGCCTTTTATACTGACCAACTGCTTCCTAACCTTTCAAAAGCAACAAACAGTGTAAGAAACTTTCTCATTTTGATTTTTGTTTCAATCTATGCAGAATATACAGAAGGTAGAACAATATTTGCCACTTTTGGGGAACTTGATACACCATGTAAATATAGTTGGTGACAACCCGAAGATGGCTCGATGGATTTCTGACCTAAAGATTAGGTGGAGCAGCTCTCTCGCTCCATCCTCCTTTTTCCATCTTAGCGGTCCAAAACTTTATCAAATGGATAATTTGCATTTTGAACTTGGTATGACACTTTTCGTTCTTGGTGCATTGCTTCGAGATCAAGCTTTGGAAGTTCTGTCAACGGGTATGTGTGATATATATGTCCGTTCCTTCATCTCCTCATCTCTATCTTTTCATGGAAATATCTAATTTATCTCCCGTATTTCAGATCTAGTGCAATCTGCCACCATTCTCAGAAAAGCTGCGGGAATTTACCAACATCTAGCTCAGGTTGTCCTTCCGTGTTTGCAACCTGAATTGGCACCAGAAAGGCCACCAGAAGCTCTAATTAGTGTTTCTGCTGCAACCACCCTTGTTTGTTTAGCTGAGGCACAGGTTAGTCTTAATTATTATCTTGTTTTCTTTTTTCTTCTCGAGCCTCTCCAACAATGATGCTTCTAAATCAGAATTTGAGCATCAAAACGTTCTGTTTTCCATTTTATCTTTTGTTTGGATAGTAATAATGTTCTGTTTTTGCTTGCCTGATGTTGGACTTAGGCTGTGACAGTGAAGAAGGCAGAGCTAAAAGGGAATACTGGAGGACTTTTGGCGAAGCTGCACTATGGTGTTTGTGAATTTCTTAATGAAGCTATTCATACCTTGAATTCAGCGACCAAGCAGTGCAAAGACATTTCATCTTTAACTGTATGTCTTGTTGATCTACTTCTTTCGTCTTTTCTTGCTCCCCTTGTTGGTTCTTTATATACCGATGCTTTTGATATGCTTTAGATTCATCAGTATCGCTGAAAGCTTTTAGCTTCAAGAACTTTTTCTATTATTATTATGAATGACTTTCCGGAAATTATAAACATGCTTACTATTGCAAGGGTTGACATGAGTCTTTGGGTGATATTTCTGGCCTATACAGGACTATATTACGACCTGTAAAATGCTGCATGAGTTACTTAGTTACAAGTATCTCGCTGAGAGTCTAAAGACTGAGGGGAAAATAGGCGTTGCTATTGGAGTTCTTTGCCAAGTGATACAAAATTCAGAAAAACATACACCAAGAGAAGAGTCATGGAGACTCTTTTATAAGCAAGTGATTGATGACTTGACTGTGCTGCTCCGGAAGTATGAACACGAGAATGAGTTTGTCTGGCACGAGAAAATTCCGATGCAGGATGAGTTGCCGGTACCTCAAGGTGTCAAGATTGTTAGTTCCATACTTTTTCAACCACAAAGATGGGAAAGAACACTTGTTTTCAAAATGTAACAGTAAATGTTCTTTTGTTGAGAGGACTTCAAAGTCCATTTGAGTGTTTTGAAAAGTGAAATATTATTCTTAAAGCATTTTTCTCTAGTGTAAATTCCCAAATTTTTGTGCATTTCTGGCTCCACTTATATAGCTCAAAACGAAAATTTTACTGTGGATGAGGTACAACTTGTACTAGTTATGTGAGAGTATTTTTTATTGCAATTATATTTTGATCTATGAGACTCGTGCTTTATTTTTCACTCTTTGTCTTTTGTTTCTCTTTCATGCTCTCCTCTTTCCTCTTTATTTTTTCCTTAGTTTTTCTTTTTTTAAAAAAATTATTTGGAAACCGATTCCATTACTCCTTCAATTTTATAATATAAATAAAAATATATTTTATTTTTTATGATTAAATAACTACATAAGATATTAATAGTCAAATTTAAGTACAAATATAATTTGTATTTATATCGTAGGATTAAACCATTTTTTATTTATTGTATTTTAAAATTTTCATCTTCCTAATTTATTTCTTTATAACTTCTACTTTTCGGATCCATTTAAACATAAAAGTTATCTATTTTTAATATTTTTTTTTACTTTATTTTAAAATTGATGTTTATTGAAATACAATTTTTTCAATTTGAAGGTATATTTCAATTTTGAAAAGCATGTTAAAATCTATTTTTAAACTCACGTTTTACTTTTGAAAATTGTATTGAAGTACATTCAAACATGAACATCATTTCGAATAATTTTCTGCAAAAATCAAACATAACTCTATTTTCAACTCTAATTCCATATATTCCAAACATAGTAAAAATATATTTGAATTTTACGCCAAACATCTAATAATAATTATAATAATAATAACCATAACCATGTTTTCTATCCACATAACCCCTAATATTTTAATGTGCAATTTAAAAACAAGTGTTTCATTATTCTTTTATAAGTTTTTTATATAAATTTAATTATATTTGTACTAGAGATTCATTTTACCAAATTAGTCTTAATAATTATATTTTTAAATTTTAAATTTAAATATTAATATTGTAGTTATTTAAAGCTTAAAATAATATTTCAAAAGACTATTCTTCATTAAACAAATAAGTAAAAAGGCAAAAATATTTTTATTTATGTTATAAAAAAACTGAGGAGTGATTGAATTGATTTCCAAATAAGAGAAGAGCATGAAAGAGATACAAAAGGGAAAGAAAGAAAGAAAAATAAAGCATGGGTCCCATGAATTATAATATAATGACAATAAAAAATACCCTCACGCAACTAGTACTAGTTGTACCTTATTCATAGTAAAAAAAAATTCAACTCAGAACCGTTCGAAACATGATTAGGTCAATAATAATATATGCAAACATTAAGATTCGAAGAGAACTAAGTAAATTTTACGCACGACATACAAATTAATAATAATTCGTGGCAAAATTGAAAACTATTGCTATCGGTATACCATATTAATAAAATAAGATAATTTTAAAATAAATTAAATCCAGTGTCCATAAGTAGCTTTTCTAGGCTCATAAGCGTAATATATACAAAAATTTATTCAAATCATATATAAGTCAATAAAGTGATCATGCTAAAATCAAGAGACTTGAGGGATGTTTGATACCTTCTCCTCGATTAACATAATTTCTTACTCAAATTTCTTCTTCACGGGCTAATTAAAATGAAGAGTCAACTTTTTTTTATTAGAGATTCATCAAAATTCAATTTTAAGTGATAACTCTGAATAAAATAATCTTTTCTTTCAAAATAGTCCCTTTAATTGAAAAACTTGAATGAAAAAAGGAATGTGACAATCAAATACTCTTGAAATGACCGAGATATTAAAATGTGAACAATACAACTTCAAAACCTGTGAGACTGAATATACTATGAAATTATGAGTTAAATTTATTATTTAGAAGTTGGTATACATAATATGTATATTATTCAAATATATTACATTATTTATTTCACACGCTAGCTAAAACCTGCCAATATTGTCAAATATTCATTACACAAATACGAACAAACACACACATACATAATGTATAGAACCATTCAACATTATAGATTTCTATTACTTGAGAAGGTGACTTTCAATATCTTTGAGTCCAATAATGAAAACACCCAAGAGTGTGAGAGGCTCTGGGGTATCTTCAGTTTTCTTCTCGTATATAAGTGTGACTGTCGTCCACTGATGTTCACCAGATGTGATGATAGTAAAGGAATCATACAACTCTAACATATTTCCTCCAATTACTTTCCAAGTGATCGATTTCTTTTCAAGGTCAATCGATTCAATCTTTTCTTTAAGAAGCATTTCCTTTCCATCTGTAATTATTAAAAAACAAATACAAGAGATGTCACTCCTAATTTAAATATTTGAATCCTCATAAAAGCATAAACATTCACAAAATAATATTCTCATCTAATTTAGTTTGATTTTCCTCATTTTCATTTTCATTTTTCACATTGGGGAGAATATGAGGATTAGTAGGACAAGCTATAAATTTGATTGTATTGTGTTTGGTATGAGTGAAGTGGTTCTTCATGTTTGGTTTTTTTTGAAATATTTAAAAAATATTTTCTGATGTTTAATTAGCAAGTAAAAGCTATATTGGAAATTTTTTATATTAAATATTAATAATATTGATAAATCATAGAGTAACAGAACTTTTGAGTATTAAAGAAACGATTTCTAAGTGTTAGAAGGAGCAAGTAGAAATAAAGTTAAAAGTTAAGGTAATTTTTAATAAAGAAAAGACTTCAAGTCACAGGGTGAAAGAAGTTATATATGTTTTTCCTTTTTAATGCAAAATTTCCTACTTTGAAATATATTTATGGTAAATTTCTTTCTATGAAGATCTCACCGTCTATCAAGGTCTCAAATACAATAAAGTACAAAGTCAAGATTCTGATTAATATTATATTTCATGTACCTCATGTATATTAGATAGAAAGAACATTTTCAACAACTATAAAATTTTTTTAAAAGATTCATACTCCATTAAACTATATACTACATATATAATAAAGTAAAAATTCAACCACCCATAACAAGTTGAAACGTGTTATGAGGCCTCGATCAGTTTAAATTTATAAGAATTAAATTAAATTAGATATTAAAATTTCCTTTGTTGTATAGTATAGACACGTTTATACACATGACGTTTAAACTTTGTTTTTTTACCAAGTAATTAGTTAAGGGGTAAATAACAAAAATAAATAAATAAATTCAATGGGGTGATAGGATCCCTGCATAAGTTAAGTGTAACTGACAATTTCAACATAGTTTAGATTTGTTTTTATATCTTATTCCTACAAAAAAAATTGATGCAAGAAAATTGAGAGAGAGAAAGAGTAGAAAAATGTGTGTTACCTTGATTAAATTTCCAGCTAACAACCGAACCAACCTTTATAGTTTCACCTTCATGAATTTCAAAATGATTGAGCACGCTAGGGATTATGTTGGGTAAATGATGAGTGCTGGTATGAACAATATCATGAATCGAGTGTCCTCCACATTTTACCTCTATTGAAGCAATCAACTTGCCTTTAAGACCCATGATTTCTTTCTCTTAGATAGAGTAATAATAAGTTGTGAAAAGAAAGTGGTGAACAAATATTAAGAACTTATAGCCTTTATATACATTTTAATTAGCTATAAAAAGCTTGCTAGTATAAAGCATTGTCAACCACATATTTACATCGCATGTTATTAGTGATGATAAAAAAATTAGGGTTAATTCATTTTGTGTATAATTAGGTGTATGTTGGTTATAAATTGACTTTCACTATGAATTTTTATATTTTTATATTAATTATGGACGGCTACGAAAAATATTATTAGATTTTAAAATAGCATAATATAATTTGAAAATTTCACTCAATTGAGTATATCTAGCATATATTTTTACAATAGGATCACTATTTAAAATTGGTTAATTTTATCTTCCGTTACGCATTTTGTTCAAAAATATCGTCCTCCAACTAGCAAATAACTAAAAAAATATTTAAAAAATACCATCCCTGCTAATGATTACTCCAGATAAGTGTTGTTAGTTATAAAGACTTGAACAAAAGTTTATATAGGAAATTATGAGATTATTTGACAATTTTAAGTGGTAATTTTATAAAATACGAATTTATGTAAATTAAATTTAATGACCAACATTATTTTAATTAAATATTTGTTTTACTAATTTCTTTCAAAACTATTAGTCTTGATTATAACATGTGATGACTTCAAGTTATCATAAGTAACATAACGTGTCAAGGCATAATTAAATTTGATTTTTTATCATATCACTTTTAGAGATATTAAATTATTATACATTATTATTAATCTAGAAAAATAATTTTGTAAATAGTAATGTAATAAAAGGTATGTTATTTTGTGTTCCGAAATAATAACTGTCACGATCCAAATCGCCATGATTGACACCGACACCAACCCTCCGGTAGGAGAACCACTACTACAACCCAACTAAGCAATTTTTAGAAAAAATAAAATATTTAAAAATACAGAAGAAGTTTTAAATGACTAACTAAATATGGAGTTCCCATAAACTCCGAAGCTCTAACAAAACAACTAATATAATCATCGCGGAAATTCAACCCTTAGAACATGAAAGTTATTGTACTAAAACTCTAAAATCAACAAGTCTTAGAAAGAGGGGTGCAACCCCGAAGCAACATAATAAATGTCTAAAGCACCTAGTCTGAGCCTGAAGGGAATGGAATAAATAAAAGAAGGATCCACGGCAGCCTGAAAGAACTGACTCACCCTTGAACCCGGTCGCGGTCAATAATCTCCTAACAAAGGTCTGTCAGTAGCCTTCTGAAGATGCCCTGTACTCAACAAAGAAAGAGCAAGTGCAATATCAGTACACGAAACCACTGTGTACTGGTAGGATCACACGGATACTCCCGTAAGCACAATATACACAAGCAATTATAGCACAGTAAGCACACATATACAAAATACATAGTTTAGTTATCATTTTAGGAACAACATACAATTTTCCAATATCAACGATAGGTAATCAAGAAAGTAATAATCACAAGTGGTCCTCTCATGGAACCCACGCCCAAACTATTAGTGTGCCGGAACGTGACACCTGATCCAATATACATGTGTAGGAACATGACACCCGATCCAATACGTGTGTCAGAACGTGACACCCGATCCAATATATGTGTCGGAACGTGACACTCGATTCAATATATGTGTCGAGACGTGACCCCCAATCCAGTCAGCATAACCACAATCACAATCACAATCACACCCATAACAAACAGTACTCATAGTCATACAATCAAGTAACATGTTCATGGCATGTATTATTCACACATAATCATTTCATTAGGTTCGATTCACATTTCCCTATTCACATACATGCACACATACAAAGAAGCAATTAACCGGCATATATCATACAATAGGAAATGCAACCACCACCTACCTCGAAACCAAGCTTGATTACTCTTAAGACACTTGATCCTTCCCCTTCCGAAGTTTTTCAGCTTGTTCTTGGTCTATAGACAAGTAATTAACACAAGGATCAATAAACAAGGTCTAATTTATCTGGATTATAAGTTTAAAACAAACTTATTAACCCAAGACCAAACCCATGATCCTAATGTTCAACTAGGGCTTTTCCCACCATTAACTTCAGGCCAAAACCTTTCCCAACGATAATTACCCAAGATTCTAAGTTCTAGGAATCGAAATACGGATTAAGGGAATAATTTCTTTACCTTTAGCACTAGAAGTCGTGGAAATCTGTCAAGAAATCACTCTGGGTCGTCCCTTAGCTCTTAAGAACGAATTTTGCAGAAAATAACGAAATTGGGGTTTTCCCCGACTTAAGTCGCGGCTGGCCCGCCACAGCGGGGCCCATTCCGCCCTAGCGGCTTACACGGAGGCATAACCTCAGAATTTGAGTTCCAAGCTCCCATTTCACAACACACCTTCAAATCGGGATGTTCTAAAACTACCCTTTCATGCCAAGATCAGTTTCAGGAGTTCTACTCGCCCGAATTTGATTTCGTAAAGTCGTACAAGCTCCTTAACGTCTTGGTTATCCACTCATGTGATCAAATTCATAATTAAGTCCCCCATCCATTACCAGATTTCCCTAGACTTCACCTGACTCAAATTTCGTCTGAGTCTGGCCTAGGCTAGAAATTTCCAAATCACTACTCGAAAGTTTTCTGGCCTAAATTCCTTTTCTATTGGCTTTTCCATAACGACGAAAATAGGTCGTTACAATAACTCATAAACAATGCCTAAACAACAATAAGAAAAAATATATATATTTCATGTATTCATAGCCCATTGGAAAATTGTAGTGGAAAAAAAATATCTACAAGACTATATAAATAAGGATAAATTTCAAAAAATAAAAATTAATACTCCATCCTCTCTAATTACTTGTTCAATTTTCTTTTTTTACTTGTTTATTTTGACAAATCAAGAAAGGACAATTTTTTTCCCTATTATACCCTCAATTAATTAATTTTGAAAAAGTTGAACATCTTGAGAATCTTAAATTTTTAATTCATCTATTTCATAATTAATAGAGGTAAAATGATAAACTCACTATCTCAATCATTGTTTTCTTAATAAGTGTGTCAATTCAAAAGTGCACCAGTAATTAGGGACCGTGGAACTACCATTTAATTAAATAAAATATCATTTATTTTGAATAGAATAAAATAAAATAATTATTGCCACGTGCATAAATTTATTTTCAATATACTGCCAAACTTTGAAATGTTTGAAATTGAATTTGATAAGTTATGCAATAAATGCTCAACTTCCCATAAAACTAAGAAAATAATACAAGCATGAAGAATGATCAAATCTATACATAAAAAAAATTGAAAGATAAGAGTATATGTCTAGCCTCAAATTTATAAGATAACCTTACTATAATATAAGACGATATAGCCTCAAATTTATAAGATAACCTTACTATAATATAGGACGATATAAACATGGAAAAACACAGAAATTATAACATTTACTGTTCTTTATTTTTATTTTTATTTTTGATTCCATCCAGTGTTCAGAGCTCGTATTGAAATCCCGATAAATTTTAAATTGTGCATTTAGGAGTGGTCCTCCCAACAAAATTTTCTCATTTTAGTTAATAAATAGAGGATCTTTGTAAATAGTGAGATAAGAATCAAAGATTTTATTTGATTTTCTTGGCCAATTTTCTTTCCCTAGTATGGTAATACCTATTGGGTCCATCCTATTTCTTAAGAGAGAGAGAGGGGATGCCAATCCAGCCTTTTAAAATAGGGAATAAGCTCAAATATGTCATCGAATTTTGAAAAAAAACTCATTTATATTATTCATTAAAAGAAATATGAACACGAGAATGAGTTGGTCTGGCATGAGAAAATTCCGATGCAGGATGAGTTGCCGGTACCTCAAGGTGTCAAGATTGTTAAGCATGACATACAAATTAATAATAATCCGTGGCAAGATTGCAAACTGTTGTTATCAGTGTACCAGATTTAACAAAGGTGTCCATAAAGCCGTTTTTTCTAGGCTCATAAGCGTAATATATACAAGAATTTATTCAAATCATATATAAGTCAATAAAACGATCATGCTAGAACTATGAGACTTGAGGGATGTCTGATACCTTATCCTCGGTTAGCAGAATTTCTTACCCAAATATTTTATTCGGAGACCAATAAAAATGAAAAATCAACTTTATTTTGATTAGAGATTCACCAATATTCAATTTTAAGTGTCGACTTTAAATAAAATAATCTCTTTTCAAATTATAGTCACTTTAATTGAAAAATCCCAATGAAAAAAAGGAATGAGACAGTTATACAGATACACTTGAAATAAACTAGACATTAAAATGTGAACAGTTCAAACCTGTGAGACTGAATAATGAAATTATGAGTTAATTTTATTATTTAGAAGTTGGCATACATGATATATGTATATTATTCAAATCTGACATTATTTATTTCACATGCTGGATAAAATTAGCCAATATTGTCAAATATTCATCACCGAATTACAAACACACACACATACATAATGTATAGAATTATTGAACATTATAGATTTTCTATTTCTTGAGAAGGTGACTTTCAATATCTTTGAGCCCATTAAGGAGAACACCCAAGAGAGTGAGGGGCTCTGGGGTATCTTCAGTTTTCTTCTCGTACTGAAGTGTGACTGTCGTCCGCTGGTGTTCACTGGATGTGATAATAGTGAAAAAATTATACAACTCTAACATATTTCCTCCAATCACTTTCCAAGTGATCGATTTATTTTCAAGGTCGACGGATTCAACCACATCTTTAAAAAGTATTTCATTTCCACCTATAATTATTAAAATAAAAAAAATACAAGAAATGTTACTCCTAATTAAAATATTTAAATCCTCATAAAAATATAAACATTCACAAAATAATATTTGATGTTGGGAGACTGAGCTAAGAAAAATCTATAAGAATTAAATTAAATTAGATATTAAAATTTCTTTTTTTTTGGTCTAGTATAGACGCGTTTATGCACATGACTTTTTAAACTTGTTTTTACCAAGTAATTAGTTAAGGGGTGATAGGACCCCACATAGGTTAAGTGTGTAATTGAAAATTTTACGAAAATTTAGGTGTGTTTCTATACCTTATTCCTACCCGCCCCAGCCCCACCCGACTGAAGTCTCGCGGGCTAAGGAATTTGAAGGGCTAGAGCGGGCTGGCCCTTCATTCGGAAGGGGCTGAAAATGCTCAGCCCAACCCAACCCAACCCTAGAAGAGCCGAGGGCTGGGGCGGGCTAGCCCTTTTTTTTCTTTTTTTCTTTTTCTTTTCAAACTTATAATTCTATAACATCAAGCAAATGAGAAGATTTTCAAATCAAATATGACAAACAATGGTGTTATTTTAATAACACTAGCAAAAAGTCTAGTGTAATTAGCATGTATCTCGCATATCAGATACGTGAGCGAGATAAGAGAGTGACAAGCAAGATTGGAGGGAGGCGAGGGCACAAGTTTTGTCTGTGCATCCTAGATACATGCGAATCTATTGGATAGAGTGTATCTAGAACAGATTAACCTAATTTTGAGTCCATATATTCCAAGATACATGTATCTGTACGTACCAAAATCTGGTAAGATTCATAATATTACAACATAGCGTGTATTTAAATAATTAATTAGATTATATACTAGTGAGATAATTGTAAGTAACCCTTAATTAAAAAGTTTTGGCCCATGGTCAACCCCGACCCCGCCCCGATCAAGCCTCAAGGGCCAAGAGATTATATGGAATGGGCTTATAAGCCCTTGTGTTAAATGGGTTTGAAAAATTCTATCCAATCCTATCCCAATAATGGGTTGGGTTGGGCCGGCCCCATGGACTAAGCCCGTTTTGACGGCTATATATATATATATATAATTTACCCTTATACAATGTAAAGAGTATCCTATCAGCCATGGACTTACTTTTTAGTATTATTTACCTCTTCACTCTAGTAAAGAAATCAAGTTAAAGTATATCACGTGTATTCTCGCGTCTATATCAGGCAAATAAAAAGTGTTTTAAAGTCTTATTTTATTTTATTCTTTTAGACCCAAATTGAATGGATTTCATTATTTTTCGAGTCGCAAACACAATAAAATACAAAGTTTAGATTCAGAGTGATATGTCATGCCCTCGTGTATATTAGATACAAAGAACATTTTTAACAATAAAAAGAATTAAAAAAATGAGAAAAGGGTAAAAATATCTCTTAATTTTTTTTTATTGGTTGACTTTATCCTTACCGTTAAAATGAAGTTATTTTTACCCCTATCGTTACTAATTTCATCATTTATGCCCCTCATTTGGATGGAAATCCAAAACCGACCCACTAAACTAAATTAATTCATAATCAATTAAAACCCCAAACCCATTTGTTTAATCTTCTTCATCTCCTTCCACCATTAAAACACTTACTGTTGAAATCGTCGGAGGTACTTTGCTCGATTTTTTTTTGGGAACAATTTCATATTTCATTTTTAACATGGGAATTAATAAAACAAAGCATCACCAAATATATAAAGTGTTTAATACTGTCACATTTGGAATAACACAAATTGTAAGAAAGAACAATGTTCACCCAAAAATTATTAATAGCTAAAAATCATTAAAAAAACAATAAGATGGTCGGAGTTTGAAATAAGAGTCAAATAATTCACCTGAAACGCAGTAAAATATAACAACAAAAAGAGCAAAACAATAAAAGAAAATAATTTTTGACAGAGTTGATTGATGTTGTCAGCTGGAGGGCTGATGAGTTCTGATTTACTGAAAATGCAGATCTGCAAAACAAATAAAATCGTGAAAGGGAAGGGGAAGAGAAGCAGCAACGATGGTGGTTGCTTGTTGTTGAGTAGTTTCACGAGCTCATGGAGTTGAGGATGTTTGCGGTGGTTTTTTCGTGTTGATGAGGCGGCGGCGGAAAAGGTTGTTTTGGGGTGGTTGTTTGGAGGTGTTTCCGATGTGATTCACCAGAGTTTCTGGTTGAAGAAGGAAGATGGGTTGAGGGAAGTCGACCAGTGGGATCGATTTGGGTGTTTTCTGGTGACATTTTGGCTGGAGAAAAGAGGCAGTAAAGGATGGCCTGGTTCGCCGGAGTTGGCGTCTGGTTGTGAGGTGGTTTGGTCGCCGGCCGGAAAGTGGGTGATGGTGGCTATGAAAACGGAAAAAATGGGGTCGTGTAAGGTGGTTGTTTGGTGGCTGGACAGCAGCGTGGAGAGGAGACGCTGGTCGGAAAAATGGGAAAACAAAGGTTGAAGTTATTGCTTCTTCCTCCCCTATTTTCCCTTTGTTCATCTCTTGGGTTAAGTGTTAGAGGGTTGGGCATGGGTTTAAAAATGGGTAACTTGTCATTTTTTAAGATTCGGGTTAATTTAAGTTGATTTGAGGCATTCCGTCAAATGAAGGTATATACAGTGAAATTAGTAACGGTAAGAGCAAAATTAACTTCACTTTATCGGTACGGGCATAGTCAACCAATAAAACAAAATTGATGAATCTTTTTTACCCTTTTCCCAAAAAAAAATCATGCTCCATATATTAAAGTATATACTACGTACGTATAATAAAGTGAAAATTTAACCACCCATAATGGGGTTGAAACGTAAGAAACAATGAGGTTCCGATTAATTTAAATCTATAAGAATTAAATTAAATTAGATATTAAAATTCCTTTTTTTTGGTCTTGTATAGACGCGTTTATGCACATGACGTTTTAAACTTGTTTTTTTACCAAGTAATTAGTTAAGGGGTAAATAACAATAAATAAATAAATTCAAAGGGGTGATAGGACCACATAGGTTAAGTGTGTAATTGGCAATTTTAGGTGTGGCTTTATACCTTATTCCTACAAAAATAAATTGATGCAAGAAAATTGAGAGAGAAAAACTATATTTTACCTAGGTTAAATTTCCAGCTAACAATCGAATCAACTTTTATAGTTTCACCTTCATGAATCTCAAAATGATTGAGCACATTGGGAGCTATGTTGGGTATATGATGAGGATTGGTATGAATAATATCATGAATCGAATGTCCTCCACATTTTACCTCTATTGAACCAATCAACTTACCTTTGAGACCCATAGTTTCTTCTTCTCAAAGTAATTATAAGTTGTGAAAAGAGTGTGATGAACAAATTCTTAGAACTTGTAGCCTTTATATACAATTTTTTTCAGTTAGTTATAAAAAGCTTGCTAGTATAAAGCATTATCAGCCACAATGGGAAATTGTGAGATTACTTGACTATTTTAAATGGTCATTTTATATAATTCTAATTTTATGTAAATTAAATTTAATGACCAGCATTAATATTTTAATTAAATATTTATTTTACTAATTTTTTTCAAAACTATTAGAGTCTCGATTAAAATTGTGATGACTTCAAGTCATCATAAGTAATATAACATGTCAAGGCATAATTAAATTTGATTTTTATCCTATCATTTTTAGAGATATTAAATTATTATACATTATTATTAATTTAGAAAAATAATTTTGTAAATAATAATGTAATAAAAGGTATGTTATTTTATGTTCAGAAATAATAACTTATATGTGAAAAGAATTCCACAAGAATATATAAATAAGGATAAATTTTTAAAAATACTAAAAATTAATACCATTTAATTAAATAAAATATTACTTATTTTTAATTAAATAAAATACAATAATTAGTGCCACGTGCATAAAAAGATAGAGGGTGAACCATGAATAAGATAGCTAGTTTTTGTTAATAAACTATCTCACTATTAAAGTTAGTGAGATAAATAATCAAAGATTTTATGTGATATTTTTGACCAAAATAAAGATTTCATTTGACTTTCTTCTACAAATTAAAGTGTTATATATGTTTGTTTGATTTTCTTTGCCTAACACCTATCGGGTCCATCCTATTCTTGAGAGAGCCAAACTTTCTTGTATATCATAAATAAAACTAGAGACATGTGTCCGTACCTAGTACGGGTTATTCTTTTATTTTAACTTATATGATATAGGTAGAATTTAGAAAGTTGATTAAATTTAATATGTTTTTTTTAGATATTTAAGTGCTTAATTACTTTTTGTTTGTGCAAATTTATTTTGAAGAGGTCTATTAAGATGTCTATAATTAAAGTATTTTTCGTGATCGATCATTGATTTTTTACTCAAAATAGTTATAAGATATAAATAAATATTACCGACATTCACTATAATAAAGCAATAACTAAAGAATATGAATTTAAAACTAAATGTCATAGCTAAAACGAATTCCATAATTTCGAAAAAATTATACACTAATTAAATTAAAATAGAACAAAAAAATAGAAATAAAAATTTTCGAAACATGCTGAAACAGGCACGTTGACGGAGACGTGTCTGCTTCAGCACGAACTCCCTCTTATATAATAAGAGAATTGAAAGAAAAAAAAATAGTTTTGTGAAATCAATACATGTGGTCAATTATGATTCGACTATATCATTAATTAAATTATTTTAAGAGGTAAAGACTCAAATATGTCATTGAACTTTGGGGAAAGACTTATATATGTCATCCGTTTAAAGTTTGGCTCATCTATGCTGTTTCAGTTAACAAATAATGGCATGTATAATTTTTTTCTCAAACGAAAATGACATAGATGAGCCAAACATTTTCTGAATGACATAAATAAACATTTTCTGATCGTTGACATATTTAAATTTTTCTCTTTAAAATATTATTTATCACTATTTTCAACGCTAATGTATGATTGCACAAATAGATTCAAATTTTTGTTTGATTTGATTTTCTTGTTCACAATGACATTTTATAGATTTATCTCAATAAAATAACTGTCTCAAATTAATAGTGTAAAATGTCTGGACAATTTTTTTTCCCAAAGCGATATAAAATTAACAAAGACCTTCTTTGGCAATATTTTGCGACGTTCAAAAGAATATTATTTTATGGTTAAAATATGATATTTTTCATTTACAATTCTAACCTCTACACAATAGGCACTATCCAATATTGTATTAGACAAAGAAAATTTATAACAAATAGATAACACGTTAAATTGGCCAAGAAAATCAAATAATTGAAATTCTTGCTTTTAAATTGGTCAAAAAAGTCAAATAATTAAAATCTTTTCTTTTAAATTGATTAAGAAAGTCAAATAATTAAAATCTTTGCTTTAAAATTGATTAAGAAAGTCAAATATTTAAAATCTTTTCTTTTAAATTGGTTAAGAAAGTCAAATATTTAAAATCCTTTGCTTTCTTCATCTCCTTAGCACTAATGATACTCTTATTATTGTTCTATGTAATATATAAAATATATTGAAGCTCCAAAAATGATAACTGTTCTATATAATATATAATATATTTAATTATTTTTCATTAACAAATTAAACCTCTAATTTCATATTATTTTTAAAGTAAATTTATATTAGCCCATTTCAGTGTGAGCAAGAGAAAATTTAGAATACAACCTTTTTTTAGAAGTATCTAAGTACTTTTTTAAAATTTCAACTCCAAATACTTATTTTATCAACTTCAACTAAATATTATCAAATTAAAACGGCTGTAAATAATTTAAAGTACATATTCTTTTTCATTATTTCTCACGATTTATCATTTTTTTTACGCTATGCATAATATGTATGAATCTTATCAAATAGTAGTAAGATTTTCGCAAGACTTTGGCGATGGCATATTTTTCTAGAAAGGATAGTATGATTGAAGATTAGGGATGGCAATGGAGCGGGGCGGGGTGAGTTTAAGGCTATGCGGGACGGAGCAGTTTAAGGTTGTGTGGGGCGGGTTGAAGTGGATTTTTTTTAAAATTAATGCGGCGCGGGGCGCGTTGCGGGTATATATGATTTTACGTGGGTTCAAACTTGATTTTAACTTTTAACATGTTATAAAAGTGATAGACATTATTTATTAAGATAATTTCATTAAAGCTACTAAAATATTCAAGATAATAAATGAAAATGGTTCAATAAAAAATAATACAATTTCTTACATGTTTCTCAATTGACCTCTAAAAAAGGATGACGAGTTGAGTAAAATTAAAAAATCCTCTTTCAGTAAGAGTTGAGTAAAATTAAAAAATCAAAATTTTGACGAAATCAACCTCAAAATTTTGGTCCCATAATTTAAAAAACATAATCAAACTTAAAAATATTAAAAACTATTAAGAATACTGACCTTAGGAGGTTAATAAATTTTAAATTTTTAGAAAAATACTTTGTTCGAAATTATCATTTGAACCCATAGAAACTTTAAAACTTTAATTTCAAGTTTGTTAACTTCAATTGTTGACGTTGGTCAAATTTGTAGTTTTTAGTTTTTTTTTCTTTCTCTGAAATGCATTTGTATCCCTCGAGAACCTGTCATTCATCCCTACAAGTCATAAAACATAAAATAAGTTTATGATAGTATCACTTTGGAGAAAAAAACTCTAATACTCAAAATAATCAGGCATATCATTCTTTATTATAATTCATTATGAAGAACCAACATCCAAAATAATATTATTATTTGGATATCCTATATTGAAATTTGTAATTAAAGACTCAACCAATTAGGTGGTATAGTCGAAGAACTTGCTACGTCCATTTCAACTATAAATATTGGATCTTCAAAGCATATCGCATTTTGTAAGAGATCAATTTCCTTATTCAAATGATCTTCAAGTTTCTTGATCTCCTGATTTAATTTTTCAAGTCTTTCTGCATCAGTCATCTTTGAATCTTCTGATATACGATATGTGAAATTATCTTCAACAGATTTTCCTTTGTCCTTATTTTCTTCCACTTTTTTTTTCTTCTTCATATAAGACGAAGGTGCAGTTGGTTGGTTGAGCTCCAAATATTGGTGGACCACTGAGTCCACATCAGGATTACCAAAAAAAAATGGTTGAGTTCCAATCAAGAAAATTAGAATGGCAATTTCAACTCCACATAAAATAGAAAGCTCATTTGCTTTTTTAGACAAAGTTTTCAACATATTTGAGATTCTAACATTCTCAGTACGTTTATCTTTGATAAATTTTATCTCAACAGATTTCCTTATAGGAGAACTCTTTTTTTCCATGCCTAAACAAGAGAAGATTGAAAGATACAATGAGTACATACTCGAGCAAAACATGTTAATTTATATAACAATTTTCTTTTGTCTTTTATATTTACGAATTTATTCCTTGGTCAATTTAAATTTTACTATTTATATAAACATCCCTTATAATTTGATAAGATGAATTTACGTCTCCACTTTTATGAAATTGCTTAGATGCCTAAATTCGTGAATTTAATCTAAACATCATGAAAAAATATTAGTTGAAATCGGGCAAAATAATACAAAATTACTCAAATTTATCCTTATCAATAAAAAAAGAAACATACATATTCATTACATAATGTATTAATTTTTTTCTTCTACTTATGTCTTTTAATTTAATAAAAAAATTAAAAACATGCTTGAGAATGAAAATTATTTTAATAAAAGAGTTGTTTTATGAAATCAATGGAAAATATGCTAATTAAACTAACAAAGCAATCATTATACATTATTGAGTCACATAATAATTATAACATTTTGTAATTCAATTTAAATAATGGCCAACTGCGTTGGATTTTTTAAGCAATGTCCTTTTCTTTTTGATTAATTAAAAGATTAATGTGTCATTTTACAAACAATTCTTCTAATGAGTGGAACATTGCATAACACATACATATAGGGCCTTCAACATAATTTTAACACTAGCTTGGAGGTGAGAATAATTAAGTATAATTAGTATAGTTTGTCCTTATCTTCATCTTTTTAAGTAAACAATATAATTATGTATAATTAATATAGATATCTTTAAATTCATATTTTGAAGAAATAGTGCAATTATATAATACCATGGTAGATTACCTTAATCTTCATCTTTGAATAGATTTCAAATTCTTAAAAATGGAAAAATCAATCTAATGGTGTACATCTCCTATCAATGCTTTCTTGACGTATTTATTTTTACCTTTACTTTTAGTAATTAAATTGACACACTATTTCCAAAAAATATTATTTATTATTCAAAGTCATCACTTGAAATTGAGTTTTGATAATTCAAGTCACCGTATTTGAATTCCCACTTAAAATGAAATATTGACTTTTTATCTTAGTTTGCGAATATAAATTTCGAATTAAAAAATTATGTTGACTGGAGAAGGCATGACACCTACGAGTTTTGTGATTCTAATATCATCGCTTTATCAATTTGTAACTTATTTGAATTAATTTTAGATAAATTATAGTTATTACTTACGCCTATGATTCACTTTAATATTGTTGAATTCTTATTAATCTTATAATACGATGCAATGTGGCAATCTTAGATTCGACATATACCTTAACAAACCCATTGCACCTAAAATTTGAGCCTATATTCGTCTTGATAAAACCAAAAATTATTACAAAAGAAAGTGTGTAATAATCACTATCTACGTTGTATAAAATTTCCACCCAAACCTTACTAACTTCAAAGAACAGCTTCAGATTATAACTCTATAATCTAAGAACTAACTCTAGTACCTCAACTCATGAATAGTTAACTCTAACTGTTCTACTAACTCGCCAAAAAGATAAAATATATATCTATCTTAAAAATGCAGACTCTGGACCTACACATTGTATCAATTACTCTCTTTTTGATGATGACAAATCATGTCAAGCTATATTGATACTACGCTACGAACAATGCCAAGCTATTCAAGTACAATCTTTATATCATTACATATAGTCAATATTATTCTCCCTTTTTGCATCATTGAAATAATTATAAATGGAGAATAAGCAAATAAATAAGTGAAATAAGCTCTTTCATTGAGTCAATTCAAATAATCATTGAAAAATTTGATTAAATTATATAAAATAATTTTATAAATTGCACTATAATATAGTTATCTCAATAACAAAACTATCTAAGACGATAATCTTTTTGTTTATTCTCTGTGTATGTTACTTGTACAATATTATGTTCAATGTGATGTAATTATTTTAAGTCCTTTTTAATAATATGCAATAGCACAATCTTAAATGTAAAAAATTCAACTTTACAACTTTTTTTTCCCGCTAAGATTTTATTGCAGACAGATCTCAATATATTCGTCTCAATTTATATAAAAAAAAATTAATCAGTCCCAAAAGGAATGACAATTTTTTTATAATAATTTTACTTTAAAATACTTATTTTATAGTCCTACAAACATCTATCAATTATTTCAAATTACAAGTTTAAAAAAAATTCACTCTTTCTTAAACTTCGTGCCAATTTAAACCACTTCGGAATTCAAAAAGAGAAACTATGAGGGAATACATAAAAGATGGAATGGACAAACATGCCGTACATCATCTTTTTTGTTGTTAAACGTGTAGCAGTACTATTAATTTGTCCCAGAAATGGTACCTTCAACATGTGGTGTTGATGTTATGTTAAGGTATTTAAAATTTCGATTCGATAATTTTGATATTTGATTTTTATATATATCATAGACTATATCATTATTAATTGAGGCGAAGCTTCACAATTTATGTCTATTCGTTTGGGAAGAGGAAAAATTCGCGTAGTTTAATTTAAATATTTGTGCGGAAAATATTAACCTATCAATCACTTGTTAAAGTCGTAATAAAGCTGAATCGAGCGAGTAATGATAACGACGTCCCGTGAGAGGGACTCTCTTTACAACTCTATAAGAGTTAAGAGTGTTTCCTAATATAAGTATATAATGAGTGTCATACATTGTTGACAATCCCAGATATTAAAGAGTTTAATTCTAGGGAAAAAGGAAAAATATACCCCAATTATCGTAAATGATATGCAGATTCCCTTCGTCATACTTTTGAGATATTGGTGTCTCTGTCATCCAAAAACTAAAACATATATGTCATTCACTCTAACGGAAGACTAAATAGGGACACAAGATGCAATCTTTCCATTTTTAATTGTCATACTTTAACGGAAGACTAAAATGCCGTCCGCTATTAATTGTCATACTTTCCATTTTTAGAGTCAAACTATAAAAACTTTGATCAACATTTTAAAATATATTTTTTCATCATATTGATATGTAAAAAATTGTAATGTATATTACTTTTCGTATATATCTAATTTTTTTGTTTAAAAATCAAATTAATGTAATCTAATTTAACTTTGAAAATAAGTCAAATTGACTTTCAAAAAACGCAACATGACAAATAAAAGTGTACGGATGGAGTATAAATTAATTTGTTGTCTCTATTTTCATCTATGTTTACACCATAGTTGATGAGCTCTCTTTTTGAGCCTTTTTTTTTTTTTCTAGTAATACTAATATACAATTGGAAGTTATATCAATTAAAACATCTAAAAGCCAAAGTACAAAAAGGAAAAAAATATATTACAAACACAAGAAAATTTCACAAGGCATCAATTATAACCCTTTGTTTCTTGCTACACTCAAATGCCAACATGAACTCCATCTCCCTCATTCTTTTGCCAACACTCATATTTTTCTCAACAACAACATTATTACTAACATCTTGAACCGTACATATATTCACCCCAAATAATCTAACCATTTTTACTTGTTCACCTCGTATTATTCTGGTGTTCGAGTCAATAAAAAGTTGTTTATCTTCAACTCCAACTCCAGAACATCGTTTGAAACTCACAATATCTCCGGCCTTCAACTTATTTTCCTTAACGTAACGACTCCATCCTTTAGTCAATACGTAACTTTGACTACTCTTCCAATACGAATA
>JAJOOO010010580.1:0-55355 GCA_029582685.1 Solanum piurae
AAACCAAAAAAAAAAAAAAAAAAACATTTACTACTTCACTATTAAATAACCAAACATGTAATAATATCAAAGAATGAACCACTACAAGTGCTTTAGAAATAGAAATAATTTCACTGACTCTTGGCCTTTCTTAAACAGTTAAATGCAAAGGAATTTGGAGTACAGGCCATGATGATTTTTTTATTTTTATTTTAAAATGAGATTCGGTCAGCATAAGTTATAAGGATTGAAGAAAAGGTAATAGTTCACGCTTTATAAATACATATAGGAGCAAGACACTACCACTATACCATGGAAATATTTCAACTTGGACCAAATAATAAAAACTTGGCTAATTAGTCACATACAAGCTATGTTCTATGAACCCTCGTACAGCCAGACAACATCATTTCAAATCAAACTCACTAGAGGTGGAGAAGAAAATAAACTCAAGTCGGCAGAGCATAGATGTACACAAATAAGTTTTGAAAAATATTCAACCCCGAAGACTCACACACGAGCAGAAAAGTTGAGGTAAACTCAAAATCTAGACGTCTCAATTCCTTTATCCAACTTGAGGTGGAAAAAGGAAAATTGTGATGTCGAATTCTAAGCCAAGACATAAATTCGACAACATTCAAGAGGCAAATTTGAGAGGTGAAACACGAAACATAATTGGGATAAAGCGGCAGAGAAGCTTCAACACCATATGCAAAACAATAGAAACTTAAGTCGACACTAACATGATCCATGAAATCATCTAAACACGTATATATCACATTAGACTACCATAAACTCAAAAGTACACAATAATAAACTAACCCCCATATTAAAAATCCTCCCACATAGCAAATCGAAATAAGTAAAGAGACGGAGAAAGTGTTATCGAGAAGGAGTATTACCTCATTTTGGGCAGCGAGCTACAACAACGAGCAGAGGTCGATGATTTTTCCACCACGAGAAACTCGAACAGCCGACTGCAAGCTTTGAGCTGGCTTTGGAAAGAAAACTTGTCGTTTCTCAAACAAAAGAACCGTCTAAAACTTTTAAGTATAAAATTTGTCCAAAGAAATTCCAACCCTTTTCTTGAGTCCTGATTTTTCAACTCGAAAATTTTCTTTTTCAAAAATCCCCCCTCCACTAAAAAAAACAGAGGAAATATTTATAGAAGAGGTTCAAGCTCTAGCATGTCCTTTGGGTGGGATTTTTGAGTTGAAAAATATGTATTTTGAAATTTGAACGATGCGTTCTTGGGTGGACATAACCTTCACGTGATCTGGTCAGATTTATGCTCGAAATGGTGAGCTCGTTTCTGAAGTCATATCTGCTATGTGTTGGACTCATATGCATCTTGATGAATATATTGAAATAGATAAAGCAAACTTGCATGAAAATGGTGTAGCATTTTTTATCTTTTTGGCTGACAAAGTTGGAATTCCCTTGTATTAAAAATGAGAAAGAAGACAAAAATGGGGGCTGCTTAGGATTATGGTTGCTGGAGATAATTAAGGTGGGCTGGGAATTGAGTATAGTGGGTTGATTTGGAGCAGAATTGTTGTATTGTATAGGCTTGGTGGGCTGATGGGTCTTTTTGGGACAAAAAGTGGGCTGGAAATTGCATTGTTGAAAGAATGAGCCGCTATAAATGCTGAAAATTGGAGAGGGTCAGTTGAAGTTGTTGTACGTATGTGATGTTGTTTGGAATTGTATGTATTGTTGTATGTTGTAATGTATGGGAATGGGTTAGTGGGTATTGAATTTGGGCCACTGGATTATAGAGATTGGGCTAGAAGAGCTGGCCCAAAATGTTTGATCTTGCAATTGGGTTGAAGAAATTGGCTAAAATTGCCATAATAATCAATTGAATTTCGATTGGAATTTAATCGGTGGATTTGATCAACACTTAAACAAGATGAATTTTTCATAAATTAATTAAGGAGCTTCTTAATCTTAACGAAATGAAATAATTAACTTAATAAACTAATGATTCAAAAATATAAACTATTATATAACTAGACTACTTTTAATAGAATATTTAAAATAAAATCTTTTCGAGATGATTTCCAAATGTTTATAAAATATATTAATTGTATATAATTATATGAAATACATTTATTATTCAAAATACCATAAAAAGTCAATGTGAAATTATTTAAACTAACCTTGAAATTATTTGAATTTTATAAAGCTAATTATTCTAAAACGTTTAGAAATTAAGAAGCTCAAAAATTAATTATTATCGGAGAGGGTCAAAATTAGGTGTCAACATTATTTTAACTAATAAGAAAATGAATGAAAGACACATGCAAGTCAATTCAATTCTTAAGATAGGCCACACAGCTAGTGCACTTATTGGCTTGGTGATTGTGACATATCCCAAACAACATGCCATGAAGAAAGTTTTATATGAAATGTCAATTCAAATTAGTCGCGGTCCAATATTGATACCAGACACTTGGAAGCAAAAAAAAAAAAGTAGTGTGAACTAATCAAGGGAAGTGGACAGATTCTTTTTTTCCTCTTGCTACTTATTTTCCTCCTTTTAGTGTGTTTTCACACTAATAGCCTTTTTCCCTTTTGCTACATATTTTCCCATTGACTTTGATTCTGAACCATATAAATATATACTCTTTTTCTTCTTTCTTAATAATGCAAGTTGACTGACTTTATAGTCATACATTTGTTTAAACAGAGAGATACAAGACGACAACTTTTTGTGAAATAACTCAAGTGGAGTCATTCATTTCCTTTTTTTTCCAATATATCTTTTGCCATTTCTCTTCATAGTAGTATGTTTCAAGTGCATAGTAACATCATGGAGAAACACATTTTCTTATTGATACTTGCTATCTTAGTTCAATTTTACTTTGTTTCTTCTATATCAGCTACTATTTCCTCAAATGAGACTGATCAAGAAGCTCTACTAGCTTTTCGAAATCTTGTTACGAGTGATTCTAGTCATTTTTTAGCCAATAATTGGACCAAAAATACTTCATTTTGCTCTTGGTTTGGTGTCACTTGTAGTCCAAAAAGGCAAAGGGTTGTAGCCTTGACTCTTCCTAATTTGCAACTTCAAGGCACAATTTCGCCTTCTTTGGCCAATCTATCCTTTCTCATAGAGCTAAATCTCGCGAACAACAACTTCCATGGTGACATCCCTTATGGCATTGGCCACTTGCCTCGTTTACGAGTGATTGATATTCAGAACAATCAGCTCCATGGAAGTATTCCAACAAGTCTATTTCAACACCGGAGTGTTCAAATCATTTCATTGGCTTTCAATAAACTCAGTGGTGAAATGTGGAACGGTACATGGTATGTACCCGAACTCAGAGTCTTAAATCTCAGGAACAATACCATCACAGGTAGAATCCCTCCTTCTATTGGAAATGCCACAAAGTTGATGAACTTCAGTTTGAATGGGAATAGAATCAACGGCAACATTCCAATGGAGATCGGTAATCTAAGCCAACTTGTAGAGTTGTCGTTGTCTCGTAATCAATTAACAGGTTCCATTCCTTCAACATTGTTTAATATCTCCTCCCTTCTCGTCGTGTCTCTGGCATACAATAACCTTTCAGGTCCTCTGTTTCTTGATGATCGACGTAATGTTCTTTCATCAAACCTTGAGCATATAGGTGTATCATACAATCAAATCACTGGTCACATTCCTTCCAACATCTGTCAATTCAAAGCTCTCAAAGTCTTGTCCATATCTTACAACAACATAACTGGAGAAATACCGAGAAATATTGGTTGTTTAGCCAAGCTCGAAGAGCTTTATATCGGTTATAATGCAATAGATGGAACAATTCCTACTTCATTAGGCAATATTTCCACTCTTCAAAAACTTCATTGTGGAAACAATCACATGGAGGGAGAACTTCCTCCGGAATTAGGAAAGCTATCAAACTTAAGACAAATCAATTTCGAAGAAAATCATAATCTTATAGGTGAAATTCCAAATGCTATTTTCAACATATCTTCTTTGGAATTCATTGCTTTCACTTTCAACTACCTCTCAGGTAGAATTCCAAATCTTCTTCATCTTCCAAATCTTATACAACTTCTCTTAGCAAACAATCAGCTCGAAGGTGAAATTCCTCGGTACATCACAAATGCTACCAATCTTGAGCTATTAGAACTATCAGATAACCTTCTCACAGGTACTATTCCTTATGATTTAGGAAATCTTCGCGAGCTGCGAGAACTTTTCCTACATCATAATCAACTTACTGAGTTGGGATTCTTTGATTCTTTGGGGAAATGTAGGATGTTGAGATATGTACAAGTGGGATCGAATCCGTTGAATGATGTTCTGCCAAGTAGTATTGGAAATCTTTCATCTACTGTTGAATACTTTCATATTGGAGATGCACAAATCAATGGATTCATTCCCACTAGTACAGGCAACATGAGTGGTCTTACAACGCTAGTTTTTCAAGATAACAATTTGACAGGAAACATTCCTCGTGAGATCGGTAAGCTTAAACAACTCCAAGGTTTATTTCTTGTTAACAATGAACTACAGGGGGATATAACAGAGGTAGTATGTGATTTATCGAATTTGGTTCGATTAGCTCTGTCTGAAAATGAGCTCTCAGGGGTGATTCCGGAATGTCTAGGAAGTCTTACCATGCTACAACAACTTTTTTTAGGTTCTAACAAGTTTGAATCAAAGCTTCCTTTAAGTTTTTGGAAGATGAGTAGTCTTCTCTATGTAAACATGTCGCGTAATTCTATAGAGGGAGAAGTTCCATCAGATATCGGAGAACTTAAAGCTATTGTAGCAATTGATATCTCTGGTAACCACTTTTCGGGGATGATACCAAGCAATTTGGGGGAACTTCAAAACTTGAAGTTACTTTCCTTATCGAACAATTCGTTTTCAGGTCCAATTCCATTATCCTTTTCAAACTTGAAAAGCTTGGAATTCTTGGATTTGTCTTTGAATGACTTGTCAGGTACTATTCCTAAGTCTTTCGAAAAGCTTGTGTACCTTACAAGCATCAACGTCTCGTTTAATGTTTTAGAAGGTGAAATACCTAGTGGTGGTGTGTTTGCAAACTCCACCCTGCAATCATTTCGTGGGAACAAAGGTCTATGTGGAAGGCAAATATTGGAGGTTCCTGCTTGTGCTGTCACTACTCCAGAACAACAACAACCAAAATCGAAGAGGCTTGTGCTAAAAATTGTCACTCCGGTGGTTATTTCATTCTTTCTGATATTCTTGTTGGTTGTCTCAATTTGGATAATGAAACGAAAGAAGAAAGGTAAGTCCAAAGATGTTGAAAAGGTTCCGGAGATGAGGACTTATCAATTGATTTCTTATCATGAGATTCAACGAGCAACAAATAATTTTGATGAATCCAATTTGATTGGCGTGGGAGGTTCTGGCTCTGTATACAAAGCCACATTACCTAGTGGAATTGTGGTTGCAATAAAGGTACTGGATTTGGAAAATGAGGAAGTATGCAAAAGGTTTGATACTGAATGTGAAGTGATGAGAAATGTTAAACACAGAAATCTTGTTTCGGTGATCACTACGTGTTCTAGTGATCACATAAGAGCCTTCGTTCTGCAATATATGGCCAACGGAAGTCTTGACAATTGGTTGTACAAAGAAGATCGCCACTTAAACCTTCGTCAAAGAGTCACCATAATGCTTGATGTAGCTATGGCAATTGAATATCTACATCATGGTAATGACACCCCTATAGTTCATTGTGACCTCAAGCCAGCCAACGTTCTTTTGGATGAAGATATGGTGGCGCGTGTTGGTGATTTTGGCATCTCAAAGATTTTAGCTGTAAGCAAGTCTATGGCACATACAAAGACATTAGGCACTCTTGGATATATTGCACCAGGTATACTACTATACTAGTAACTTTTCATTTCACTTATGTATCGAAGACCTTTCATTATTGTTATATCGGATGAGTAATGCTTTTTTCATTTTCATTCTTTTTAGAATATGGCTCAGAGGGAATAGTGTCCACTCGTGGTGATGTTTACAGTTATGGTATCATGTTGATGGAGGTTTTGGCAAAAAGAAGGCCAACAGGTGAAGAGATATTCAACGAAAATCTTGGTTTGAGGGAGTGGATAACGCGAGCATTTTCAAGAACTATGATGGAAGTTGTGGACGCGGATATTTTACATGATGGAGAAAAAATCACTTCCAAAAGTGAATTCTGCATACTTTCCATGATAGAACTGGCTTTAGATTGCACAAAGGCAACACCAGAATCAAGGATAACCATGAAAGATGTAGTCAAGAGGCTTAACAAAATTAAGAACACATTTTTGGAAACATAGAAGTTAGTTAGAATCTCTTTTAATGTTGTTTTTTCTTATAAGTGGTAAGTTGATACTCAATCTGTTTGTCATACTTTTTAGTCCGTTTTAAAAAGAATGTCTCTTTTCTTTTTGGGGAACTCTTAAATTCTAACTTTCTACATGTGTATTGACATGTTTAAGACCATGAGATCAAATAATATTATAACTCTTCTACTTACAATGATATCATCATTCTTTCTCATCATATACCTATTTTATGATGCTTTTAGTTGAGTTCGATGATCATGTTCAAGATCCTGATATGTAGACAAAAAAATGAGTAGACTTATTTTTTCAAAGTCACGTGACATTTTTTTTAATTCGATAAATAGGTTTCCCTCAGCGAAAAGGGAAAATGTGCTCTATTTGTTAGACGATGAGGGTAATAATATGAACTCTGTCCACGTTATAGACTAATAGCTCTACCTTCTACAAATTCCACCAAGGCAAATATTTAACAAACAATAATACAACTAGAATATTTTTTATTATAACATGGCAATAACCTTTGCAACTTTTTCGAATTGACTCAATTGATGAACAATATTGTAGTTTGAATTACATGAACAACAATAATAATACATTCAGTATAGATGTTGAGTCTTGGAAAGGTCGAGTCTGAGAAAGGTGAGGTGCACACAAACCTTACCCCTACCTTTATACAGTAGAGAAGTTGTTTCTGATAATTAATTTTCGAGTGTTAGCTCAATAGTAAATTCTTTTCCAATAAGAACTGATAGACCTCTCATCTCCAAAACACCAAATGCACTTTTATCAATTTTTGATCTAATTTTAGTAGTCAAATTATATGCATTTATTTTACTCACCCCTTTTCTCAGTCCAAGAAAAGTCACTTTGTGTATTCTCCAATTCTTACTCAAAGCAAACTCTTCATTCACAACATTTGATCTTAGATATAACTTCTTCTTCACAACATAAGTGTGAAATTTCACTAGGCTCCATTTTCCTCCCTCTCCTCCCATTTCAACGTCTTCGCCATCGTCCAAGAAGACTTCCCCTGAACTATTTCCCCTGTTGTTGATGGCGACAACAAGTTCAAACGGAGTATCCCGGGCTGCTCTTGTTGTCATTGCTTCTCCTTGCATCACAACAATGTTTCCCTCCCCGAGGTGCACGTTGATATGATCAGGAGGCGTGTCTAGACTGATGTAGCTACCGGACTTCATGTTCACGTAGTTTGAATAGTTGAAGAGGTTGAACCAGGTACCAGATGGAAGATACGCGTTAACTGAAACAGCTCCAGATGTCAGTACTGGTGATATCATTAACCCCTTACCGATGAGAAACTGAGTGTCGATGGTGTAAGTGTTTGTGTCCTCGGGGAATGAAAAGAAAAGAGGGCGCGCTATAGGGACGCCTTTGGTGTGTGCCTCGAACATTAGCGTGTAGAAGTATGGTAAGAGACGATACCGTAGTCCGAGCACCTTTCTGGCTGTTGCAGCTACTGAATCCCAGATATATAGCTCTTGATGGATAGTGAACTTGTCAGAGTGATCCCTTGCAAAGGGATAAAATGCACCTAGCTACATTCGACAAGACGTTGATTATCAGATATTAGAAAAGTATCATACTTCAATTCGTAGATCAAAACCTGTGTTACCCCGAATAGAATAGAATATAGAAACGGCAATAGAACAATAAACGAGAAGAAAGACAGATATTATAGATATCTCCACATGACATGTTTAAGCCATACATACCTTCTTTTCTAATACACTTTAACAATCGTATTCTACTCAAAAATCCGAAGACAAAATCTCTAATTAACATATGAACTTCATCTTCTGTATGAGTATTTTAAGGAAAGCATTACAACCAACATATTGCGAAGCAGTGTTCATTAATTTGATAACACTACAACAACAACATACTCAGTGTGACCCCACAAGTGGGGTCTAGAGAGGGTAGTGTGTATGCAGTGGAAGGTAGAGAGATTGTTTCCGATAGACCCTCGGTTCAAGTAAAAGCATTTCAAAACAGTTCAGAAAAAAGAAAACAGTGGGAGTGAAGAAGCCAGGACAAAATAATAAACAGAGCATACTGAAAAAAAGGAAAGTAACTAGAACAAAATAATATGATAATCGAAGAACAAGAACATTAAATAAACAGAAACAGAATAACAAGAAACTACAAGAGTAATCTACAAGTACTGTTAGCAGAAAAACAAGACTCCTTGGACCAGTTGCGCACTCATAATTCTAAGGTCATGGTTGCCGGAGGCGGATCTAGAGTTTATATTTAATGAGATAACGATTTTGGGTTTTGGACAGTGACCACAAGTTGATATGCAATAATAACCGACCATATAACGATATTAAATAGACCGCCAAGTTTAGCTTAGACATATAATAAGACTGAGCACTTCTAACTAGTCATGCCTTCTCCGATTTCTTTAATCTTGGCTAATTCAAGTTGATACAAGGCACAGAAAAGAGTTTGAACCAAGATTTCCAATTCAAAGTTTTTTCCTGGAAGTTTCACATTTGAACTTCTTGACTGAAATCATGAACTTTCAATGTATATATGGAGCAAAGTGCTTCTTTAAAGACAAAAGAACTTGTACCTGAATCCAACGGCGACATAATTCTTCAGTAGTATTTCTACCAAAGCCACATATATCAGCTCCAACCATGGGAATCCCAAACAATCCAGAATTCAAAATGCCGGGAATACTATAAGCCAAATCATCCCATGTGGCTGCATTGTCTCCGGTCCAATGTGCCGTGTACTTCCCAGCACCCACAAAGGTAGATCTGCTAAGTATAAATGGTCTTTTACCAGTAACATCGATTAAAGCAGCATTGGTAGTTTTAGCTTCCAGGAATCCGTAGAGGTTATGAACATTGTACTCTAAGGCGTTCCCGAAATGTACTGATGTTGCTGGGACAGTCTTCTCGTTTATTGGACGTAAGCTTCCGGAGTTATTGATCTTATAAGGAGGGTTGTCAACGGTAGAAGACGGGCTCGGAGGAGAAGAAATGAAGTTAGATAACTCGTTCATGTCAAGCCAGAGCCCATCGACGGGGAGAAGGTCATGGAAAATCTTGATTTCATTACTCCAGAAGACTCTGCCTCGGGGATTTATGAAATCAGGAAAGTAGACTTTTCCAGGCCAAACTTCGCCGAGATAAGGGACACCATCGCGTTTGATGAAAACGTCTGCTTGCATCCCTCTCTTGTATGTCTCATATGAGCTATTTATGCTGATCCCTGTGAAGTACAAATCATTGAAATCATTTGACCCAATACCTTCGCGATTTCTCAACGTAAGCATAAATTCAACAAAATAAAGTGCAGCCCGATGCACAAAACATCCCACGTTCATGGAGGGTCTAGGAAAGGCTGCACCATAAGGGGTGTGATGTAGGTAGCCTACCCTGACACTAATTCCACAGACGTATTATCAACAAAAGGAAGAAATTAAATATGTTATATAACTCATAACTCACCTGGATCCAATATGAGAACAAATTTCTGGCCATTGTGATGAAGTGTATCGACAAATTTCTTCATCTGGTCAAGTGGGAAGTTAATAGGATCGAGTGTGAAATCCTTATAACCATCCATATGATCAATATCTGTCCACATGACCTCAAGAGGGATCTGAGCTTTCGCATAGCCAGCAACCACATTCTTAATTTCAGTAATGTCTTTATAACCATAACGACATTGGTGAAATCCTGTCACCAACAATTTGCAATAGCTTGCATGAAAAACAATGTGTGCATCTATCTATCTCAATTCATACATGTATATATTGTAGAAAGAAAACTCAATTCTCATATTCACAACTAGTAAAAGCTCTACACATCTTATTATGAGTAATGAAAGGGGTAGGATCACGAAATGTTATATAACTGAGCTCTGCACTAACGAGTACTTTACACAACTAGAAATTGTGCACACTTTTAAGTACTCCCTCGATTTCAATTTGTTTGTCTGGTTTTGACTAGGCATAGAATTTTAAGAAAGTAAAGAAGATTTTTGAATCTTGTGGTCTTGAACTAAAGATATGTAGAATGTACCAGAATATCTTTTAATCTTGAAGTCTTAAACATGTCATCTGGAAAGTTAGAATTAAAGAGTTGCCAAAAAAGGAAAGAAGCGAACTGAAAAGGAAAATAAGCCAAACAAATTGAATTGGAGGGAGTAATATTTTAACATCATGAAGAAGCATGTGAATCAAACAGTTTTGAGGAAATTAAGTGGGAAGTACTAAACAAAATTCAAAAGGTAAGGTCATATGAAATTAGTAACCAGAATAAACGCTATGAAATAATAGGTAATTCGCTAGTATAATTACGCACCAAAAGACCAGTATGGCATGGGAGCTGGGCGGCCAATAAGCTCTGTGTACTGTTCCATGACCAACTCTGGTACAGGACCAGCAAAGAAGTACAAGTCAATGACCCCTCCAATCACCTTGTAAGTAATTCTGTCACCAGCATATACAATGTCCATGCCATTGCTATTGAACAGCAAGACTCCGTGACTAGTCCCCGCGCCAGGATGAGACCTGACATCCATGTAAAAAGGGTGGGAACCATACAAGTTGAGATCAACATTAGCACTACTAATATCAGCATTCCAAAGAGTCAATGTCTGATTATGCTTGAGCTTAAAATTTCTCTTGGTATGCTCCCCGAGACCATAAATAGATGACCTATTGGCTGGCAATGAAGAGGACAATTGAAGGTACTGATCCTTGAAGATGAGGAACGTGTCCGGAGAGTCATTTTCAGGTGTGGTGTCAAAAAGAACGTCACCTGTGGAGTGACGCGTGATAGTAAAGCCAAAAGGGGTGGTGTTGTAGAGAGTGAAAGTAAGGTCCGAAACGGTGTCTGTATGGAAGTAGTGTGTGTCTTCTGATAATGCAAGTGAGGTAGAAGAGCGCTTTTCCAAGAGGGAGCTTCGGGGGGATAAATGAGTTTCCCGGGGGATAAATTCTCGAGGAACTTCCCATCTTTCATGATCAGCATCCGTAATTCTGACTCTTAAACGGTCTTTCGTCTCAAAGCTGCAGAATCCATCAACATGAAAACAAGAAAAGGCTGATCAATCCATTTATAAACTAAAAAGATCTTTTGACACTAAAAAGGACACAACTGTTGAAAATTACGTAGTAAACAACAACAACATACTCAGTGTAACCCCACAAGTAAGGTATGGGGAGGATGATGCGCACGCAACCTTACCCCTACCCAGTGAAGGTAGAGAGGTTATTTTCGATAGACCATCGATTCAAGTAAAACATATTAAAATCAAGTATGGGAAATAAATATAGCAAGTGAGGAAAGTCTTTTGATACTTTCTTTAACTCAATTACCAAATCAAAACAAGACAAATAAATTGAAACGGAGGGAGTATATTTCTCCACAAAACTTCAACATTTTCCTCATGAAATGCATATTCAAACACAACTTCAAATTCCAAATACCCCTTTCCCAAATTAACTTCAAATAGTACTACTTTTCTTCAAATATCACTAAATTCATGTCCAAACACCTTCATAAAATTGATAAAATTTAAATAAATATGTAATGTAAAATAAAATCAAACAACAACAACATACCCAGTGAAATCCCACTAAATGGGGTCCGGGGATAATAGAGTGTACACAACCTTACCACTACCTCCTCGAGGAAATAGAGAGGTTGTTTCCGATAGACAATATAAAAGAAAATGATTTACAAAATTAGTAGTACCAAGCAGTAAAGGTGAGATTTTGAATGTCAGTTCCAAAAACAGAGGAACTTTTGATGAGCTGAAGATAAGCAGTCAACGTCCTTCCAGAAGAGTCAACGCCTACTGATCTAACAATATATCCATATCCAACTTGTTCAGATTTTGTTACAAGTGTTAATAATGGAACCAAAAAAATGAAGAACAAGATAAAATATTTAGAGAGAATAATAATAATACAAGATTTATCAGAAGTGTGGTTGTTCATTGTGATGAGGAGAAAATATAATCATATCCAATTTTGTTGTGTGGTATTTATATGGGGAAATGAAAAATAAAAATGATTGGGTTGTTGGAATTTGGAAGATATTATATGATCTTTCTATGGTCCCACGTAGGGTGTCAAATGGAGGTTGAGTTGAAATTAAAAATATTAAAATTGGTTGAAATAGAAATCGGGTTGGGTCTTGACCCGTCTAAGTTTACTTTGGGCTCAAATGGATTGGGTTCAATGGGCTAAAAAACGGGTTGGGTTTTGACTCGATTAATCTCAATAATTTTAGCATAGTGATATTTAACTTTTATAATCACAATTCAAATTTCAGCTCAAGATTATTATTTTTAAAAGTAACAAATAGATAGATAAATTCTAAAAGATGTTAAATAGATAATAGTTCATACATTTAATATAAGAACATATCTTCGTAAAAAGTTTAAAAACATGTTGAAATTGGAAATTGAATTGGACTCAATTGAGGATTCTCTTAAAATGGTTAGACTTGAATGAGTTGAAATTGAACCAATTCAAATTATCTTGAGCTCAATCCTTAAAATTCTGAACGGATTACCTATGTTTGGGTTCATTTTTGACACCCCTAGTCACACGGTCTAATTATAATGAATGAACTTCAAAGTTACCATTAGGATCAAAGTGGCATATATGCACCCAATATAATAAAAATACAAATCAGTCCTAATGTATTTCAAGTAAGTAGTACTAATTTAATTTTATACTAGTTGAAATATTTATTTTGTATACCAAAATTGAAAAATATAAATATAAGTTAAAAATCATGTTTATGATATATATATATATAATATTTGAATTGATTGTATAAGGTATGTAATAAAGATATTATAGAAAAAGATAGGATAAAGAATAATATAATTTAGTGTAATAGCTGTTATCTTAATTTTATCTAAAAAAAACTATAGCAACTCTATCTCATATCCTATGTTTCTTTGTGATTTATTATTTAAATTATTGATTTATTATATTATGTAATGAGGTCTCGTGATTCTTTTAATTTATCTAGCCTTAATAGACATAATTACGTGAAACTGTTACTAGTGGAAGATGATAGACATTTCGCAAGACTAGTCGAATTACGCAAAAGATGACCCGAACACAACACTGCAATCATAAAAAAATTATATATTAGTATAAAATAATACTAACAACTAACCAAACAGAGTGTGATCACTGTATTGAAAGTTGTGTCTATACCTAAACTCACCAACCAAAATTCCAGTAGAGAAGGAAGGAAAATGGCTTCATCTCTGCTTACCAAACAGTTTCTCGGGGCTCCGTTTTCAAGCCTTGGATCTGGGAAGCAACCATCCAAGCTCTGCTCTTCAAACCTCCGATTCCCAACTCACCGATCACAGCCCAAACGACTAGGTGAAAGTTTCTGCCATCCATCTGTTTGTTGAAATGTGTGAATGAACTTGATTTGAGGTTTCCATCTTTTCTTATGCTTTTTGTGTGAATTAAGAAATGGGTTTTAAACTTTATTAGAATATGATCATTAAAATAGGAAAAAAAAGTAGTCTTGGAAATTTTTTATTTTTAAAAAAAAAATGGGGTAGGGGATTACAAGGTGGGGAATTGAAACCATGAGTCTGGTAATTGGAATGAGTATAATCTAAATCTCTTAATGAGGATCCATTGGAGGGCAAGTTTGGTGCCAACAGCCGCGGTAATTCCAGCTCTAATAGCGTATATTTAGTTGTTGTAGTTAAAAAGGTCGTAGTTCAACTTACTAAGATTCCCTAAGTCTTTGAAGTTGATGTCTGTTTCGTACTGTTTTTTGTATCTGTGATCATTCCACCATGTATGAAATCACCACCTTTTTTTTCCTTTGTCGAAAATTTAACTTCAACTGTGGTGGCCTTAGATTTTCAGTTCATCTTCATTATCCGTTATCTGGTTCTGTCAATGTTTAAAATACTATCTCTTGTTTCAATTTGTTTGTTTACTTTTCTTTTTAGTATGTTTCAAAAAGAACGTCCCTTTGTTTTTTTGACAACTCTTTAATTCCAACTTTTCATGTGACATGTTTAAGACCACATGATGAAAAGACATTTTGATACATTCTACGTATTTTTAGTTTAAGACCACAAGATTCAAAAGTCTTCTTACTTTCTTAAACTTCATGCCAAGTCAAAATCAAACAAACAAATCAAAATGGAGGGAATATTTGTTTCCATTCTCTACAAAATACTGTACTTTTCTAGTAAAGAAGTGTTGCCAGGCAATATGGGAACAAAAAGTTAAAATTTTCAGGTGGAAATAAGTACCATTGCCTCTTGAAAGTGAACTAAAAAAATGTTTCCTCGTCGATCTTAAGGATTTATTGTTGAGTTGCTAGAATGGATTGACAACTTCTTTATCTACTTTTGTACTCGCAGAGATACAGGCTGCTGGTAATACATTTGGAAATTATTTCCGCGTTACAACTTTTGGAGAATCTCACGGTGGTGGTGTTGGTTGTATAATTGATGGATGTCCCCCTCGACTCCCACTCTCAGAGTCGGATATGCAAGTGGAACTTGACAGGAGGTGTTTACTTGTTCTGAGATTTCCTTTTGTGGGCTGACATGACCAGCATCAGTGAAGATGTTGTGTACTAATAGATTGAATTCCTTCAAAATTCTTGGTCTTCTATCATTTCTTGTAACTGTTTCATGTATTGCCCATTCTTGACAGCCCCATCTCAGATAATTGATGGAGTAATTCATTAGGATACTTTGATTTTTTTTTTAAATAGAAGGATACTTTGAATTTATTTTGGCCAAATTTGAATTTCATGCAAAACTTATCTATTTAGGAGGCCAGGTCAAAGCCGAATTACCACACCAAGAAAAGAGACTGATACTTGCAAAATATCATCAGGCACTGCCGATGGTTAGTCCTCTGTTAAAGTCTCTTTTGGCCTGTGCCACTTCCTTTGACTTACATTTAAAGATTCAGCTTCTATCTGTGCTTAATTTATAGGTTTGACTACGGGATCTCCAATCAAAGTTGAAGTACCCAACACTGACCAGAGAGGAAATGTAAGTATGCTATGATTTGTTTTGAAATACAGGAGAGGAAGTGAAACAACAATTTACTTTTTACAATGATCTATATGTTTTTATCACTCGACTTTGCACGCAACAGGATGAACTTGATTTACTAGCTTGGTGCTAAGGTACACGATATCTAATCTGTCTGAGAAAAATCAAGTGTGCTAACCTTGTGTTATTGTGCATAGAAAGTTAATTTAAGGCTAGTTAAGTTGAGTGTTTCCAAGAACATGCTGACTTCACATCCTTGGCATGTCAAGTTTATTGTCTTTAAGGGCATGGAGTAATCACATTCTTAGCATTAGTAACTGTGAGTATTAGTACCACTCATCATTCTTTCAGAGGTTGAATTCTGCATGCATGAGACTTTGAAATGATTCCTCTAAAAGTTGGTGAATGGTTCTTGTGCTTTTATGAACCATGCGTATTTTGAAACTCAAAACAAGTGAAATGAGCTTTTTAGAGCATTGCATCCTGATAATTGACAAATAGCTTTGAAGTGAAAAGGAGAAACATTTCAGCCTAATCGGAGACTCATGATTGAAGATGTTATGCTTAGTATGTGTTCTTTTCTTTTTTGTGTCAAAATCTGTGGTCTCCTGGTACTTGACAGATTTCTCATTTCCTGTTGGATTGCCAGGACTATAGTGAAATGTCCCTTGCTTATAGGCCATCTCATGCTGATGCAACTTATGACTTCAAGTATGGAGTTAGATCAGTACAGGTAATGTCATAGAGGAGCTCATTTATTATTAGAAAGTTTTGCAGATTGTTGATAAGCGATTCTCTGTAGTTATAGCTCTTACTATTTCTTGTGTCCTTACTAGTGTTAGTGGAACATGCAGGGGGGCGGTAGATCTTCAGCAAGAGAAACCATCGGGAGAGTCGCTGCTGGAGCTGTTGCCAAGAAAATTCTCAAACTTTATTCAGGAACTGAGGTGAGGTACTTTATTGTTACAGGTTTTCTAATGTCATTTCTGAATGATATTCTTTGTATCATTTCATAAATTGTTACTGAAAAGATCTCCCCTGAAGTGTTGCACGGATGTTAAAGGCATATCAATTTTTCAAATCCATCCCCTATCCCAGTTTTTATTCACGAACTAAACACTAAATAGTAAAAACTGTAGATCCACTTCTTTTTCGGGTATTATTGATCCATTAATGATCATCAATGCCTTAATAACAAGTTGGGCTCCATTATGAAGAAATAAAATCAACTGTCATGTTCATTAGAGTTATGTTGTGTTCTAGATGAATATACAGCCTAAACATCTAGAGAATGTAAATTGAACTTCTAAGTTAATTATGAAGCACTGAGGTGGGTTACTATCATATAATTGTGGTTTAGTAGAGGCTTTTTGGTAGGCCCGATAAGCGTAGTTCCTGTATTTTGTCTTCTCTTGTAAGATTTCAGAAGCACCCATATGTATGCTTAATGGAAGACACATACTTGTTGTTCCGAAGAACCTGAAACTTCTGTGTATTGAAACAAAAAAAAACCGTAATCTTATGTATTTCTGGTGGAAAATTAGCTATTCTGACTCTTGTTGCTAGAGAATCTATAACAGTAGTTGCATATACATATATCTTTATTGTTTGTCGCATTATGTGAAGGCTTCTTCTACCTTTTTTTTGGGCTTTTTCTAAAGAAATGTAGCTTTTAGCTCTAATATTCTGTAATGCAGATCCTTGCTTATGTTTCACAAGTTCACAATGTTGTACTTCCAGAGGATTTGGTTGATAACCAGACTGTGACACTAGAGCAGGTATGTTTTACATAAGAACTATATATCTATATCTCAAAAAAAAAAATCATAACCGCAGTGTCCGGGCAAAATAAGCAGCTGTGGCCCAAAAAGCTGGCTCCGATCATCCTGTTCTGATTCCTCATTATCAAGATCACTTGTTATGTCATCAGAAGTTGATGATTCAATCACCCACTAATTCTTATCTTCAGGGTCATCATTATCTTCATCAGTTGAAGCTTCGGATTCCGACACAGAATAAGAATATGAGGTTCATTCAGTATACTTTTGCTATGTGTCTGTAGATGAAACAACCTCATCTGTTGCATTCAATATAGGACTCCTTAACCCAACATTGGAGCAAACCTTCTCCTCAATGATAACAACATCAGGATCACACTCCTCCTCTGAGAAACACAACATCATGGATCGATGGGTCTACCTCTAATGTAAAGAAATGGACCTTGGCCTAGCTCAAACCCAAAAGTTAGCTCATCAAGGAAGGATTGACTAAGACCATATAAAAGACCACAACCCTTTCCGTCGACCAATTTAGGACTTTTTTCATTGATAATGCCAATATGGGACTTAACAAATTTCAATTTGCTTTTGCCACTGAGCAGTATGCTATTGTTTCGTTACTCATTTTGCTTCCAATTTGATTCTGATGTCAGGTCTCTTTCTGCTTTAAATTAATACCATGTCCACTCTGTAATCTATTCTACATCTTAGACTGAGTTATGATTATAGTAACTACTTCCTGTTCACTTATCTTCGTGGGTTTCTTTCTCAAGAAAGGAAAGAAGAATGTAAATAATTTAAGGAGTGTTTCATTGTTTCAGATCATAATTTCTCTTCCACATATGCTTGGCTTGGATTTTTTTCTACTTTTAGAATCCCATATATTGGTATTAGCTTTAATCAGACATTGCATTCACCTTTCCTTGGATGAAACCTGCTTCGCTAATGGCTGAAAGGCGACTCATCCTGCATGAGATAAAGCTGATTTTGTATAAAGGGCGACTCATCCTGCATGAGATAATGCTGATTGTTGGAGGATTGACCTAAGGTTGACTAGCCTGTAGGAAGGAAGATGCAATGAGAATTATTACCGCAACAGACAAACTGGTTAGATATGTGTAAATGACGAAGGAAATCCCACTTCTATTAGAAGCTTAAAAAATTATAGAAAAGAGCTTTCAAGGAGGGTAGATTTGACTCCGAGGCAATGTTTCTCCAAACTGCACTATAGGATCTGTATATGAGCTTTATTACTTGCCTAATAGAGTGTATAATAAATAAGGCTAGAAAAATTATAGGAGAGAACTTTTAAGGAGTGTTTGAGCCTATGCCGATGTTTCTTTCTCCATATATGCACTGTGGGATCTCTGTATGAACTTTAGCAGTTGACCTATAGAGTGGATATAAACACCGTGTTGCTTGATCTATCAATTTCTTGAACTCATCCGATAGATTAAGGAAATACTAAATATAAAATGTACCATAAAAAGAAAAAGGAAAACAATCCAGTGTCCTTTCTGTTGCATTCCCTTGTGGAGTGGAAGAGACTATTTATAATGCACTCAGCGCACGGATTGCCGCTTCTCTAAGGCATGGAGTGTGGAGAGTATTATAGTTTATATAGTGCATATTTGTGGTTCTCTTTATTAACAATTGTCTTCTGGTATGACTTTGATAGTTTTTGACCTTCTGGTGATAAAAGAACTTGATTTCTGTGGTAATTATCACTTAATGCCAGATTGAAAGCAATATTGTTCGTTGCCCGAACCCTGAATATGCAGAAAAGATGATTGCTGCCATTGATTATGTACGAGTGAAGGGGGATTCTGTTGGTGGTGTTGTAACTTGCATTGTTAGAAATGTTCCACGAGTAAGCGCTCTCTCTCTCTCTCTCTCTCTGTGTATGTGTGTATGTCTGTTAGTTATCGTGCATGTCTTTGGTGCTGGTGGGACCTTCACATGATAGTTTGGTGATAATTACTAGGGTCTTGGTACACCAGTCTTTGATAAACTTGAAGCTGAGCTGGCTAAAGCTTGCATGTCATTACCAGCAACAAAGGGTTTTGAGTTTGGAAGTGGCTTTGCAGGTACAGAATCTTCATACTATGGAAGTTGTTAAAATTTACTTTTAGTTACTGCAATAATTTTTAGCATTAATAAGTTGCTTAGCTTTAGTTTGTTGAGATATTTTAGATTTTTGAATTTTGAATTATGCAAATTTTTTGTTGTAAGTTGGCTATTTAAAGCTCCCCTATGCTTAAGAAAAATATTGAGAGACATTTTCAATCAATATTTTCCAACCCTTTTTGCTGCACCATCTTTTTAAAAAACAAACAGAAGTGATTTTCTTATTATCTTGTTGTTGGATGATAGCAAACTCCTAAGTCGAAACAGACTAATCAAGATCAGTGTTATCATCTATATAGTATGGTTAGGAATACAGATTTTGTATTGGGAACCTGTTCAATGAAAATATGAACCAGGTGTTATGAAAAATTTCATTCAGATTTTACCCAAAGAAGTACAAGTAATTAAAACTATTAAAATAATTGCAAAAATTACCCAATAACGTGAGTTAAGTGTAAAAAGTAATCGTCCAAATCTAGTTCAGTATTGCATAAAATGTAAGAAGAATCAATTTTAAGACAGTTTCACAACCTCCGATGATGAAGCTCTGACGACTTAAGCATCCATCTTCTGTCACCAGGTGCAACTTTGAACTGTTCTATTTCTTCTGCTTCTCCTTTACAATCTTGCCTGACCTACTTGCTTCTGCTTGGAGCTCTGGATAACAGAACCTCCTTGATTGCCTTGGTCTTTTTGTGCCCTTTCATATCCCTCTTTTTGTTACTTAGGTAATGACCTCCTTTCTGTTTTTTCAAAACATTGTATCACTCATGACAAAGATGATACCAGCATGTTGCCTAAAATTATTACTCATACATTTTGATGCTAATCTGCTGGAATCTGAATTCGCAAGATTATCTCCCCAAATAAAGCCTAAGATGTCTTTAGATCGAAGCTGCATTCTAGTATCTCTCTATGATTAATACGGTTTGCGTTGGTGTCTAGATGATATTGGATTATCAGGGTTTAACAGTGTTGATGAGTATGAAATGCTAATGCTTCCAGCTCGAAGTAGGTAGGAAAGATAACAGAAAGACCTGGCTTCAGACTACCAAAAGTTTTTAGGTGGTCAAGTGTGCTTCATCGAGTTACCCTTCGGGGTGGCCCAGTGGTTTGCGCTTGGGACTTCCATGTTGGAGGTCTCAAGTTCGAAACCCCTTGCCAGCGAAAGCAAGCGATTTGCCTTCTGGGTCGAGCTCGTCGCACCGGACTTACCTAGTGCGGGTTGCCTCTCCTATGTGGTTTGCGAGCTATTGCATAGGAGCGGGGCTTTTACCCTGTGCGCACCCAAAGGGTAGTGGTTGCGGGTTTTCCTTGTCATCAAAAAGAAGAAGTGTGCATCGAGTTTAGATCTACGGTGTGGCTGGTCCAGGGGGTGTTAGTTACTTGACTGGTGATTTAAGGGGATTAAACAATTAGCGCTAAGGATCTTAGTTGATTCATTGACACTTGTTTACGGCATGGTTGGTTAGAATAGTAAGGAAGTTGGCCAATTCAGTTTCGATTCAATTCTTTGTTCATTACAGGTCTAAACAACTTCTCTGAATTTAAATAAGGGTATCGTCCTATGTCAAAAAAACTTGAAGGTCCTTACATGTTAATATCTTTGATAAATCTCATGTTCTATTTTGTTTCTGGTGAAAAACTACAGGTACTTTCATGACTGGCAGTGAGCATAATGATGAATTCTTTATGGATGAACATGACCAAATCAGGACAAAAACCAATAGATCTGGTGGTATCCAGGTACACTCGCAATATTCATTTGGATATGTCTTTAGAAATGGACAAACAATTCCATTTCCTTTTCAAATTGAGTTATCTGTTTAATTTATTTCACAGGGAGGCATATCAAATGGAGAAATTATTAATATGAGAATTGCATTCAAGCCAACTTCTACAATTGCAGTGAGTCCTAGTCTCTGTAAAAAAAAATCCATTTTTTTTTCAAGTTAAGTTACCTCTGTATGAAATACGTCTTATTTCAATTGTTATGCAGAGGAAGCAACATACTGTTAGTAGGGATAAACATGAGACTGAACTCATTGCTCGTGGTCGCCATGATCCTTGTGTGGTTCCACGAGGTTTGTATGCCTGATTTTGTTTTGACTATTACTCAATTTGGCTAGTCCCTTCCATTCGTCGCACTAGGATGTTTACTCTTAGAAACCACTGAGGCTGCATGACTGCTAGACTAGCTCAATCTGTTCTTGTTCTTTACTGGTGTTTTGAAAAAATAACCAAAAGAAAATTTGCTAGCCGTTTGCTCTTCAAAACATTCTCTTCTCCTTAAATTTCTGAACAACACTTGAAAAGTAAACGGACATTTGATGTCTTGGTGCAACAGCTGTTCCGATGGTGGAAGCAATGGTCGCTTTGGTGCTCGTGGATCAATTGATGACTCAATATGCACAATGTATGCTGTTCCCAGTCAATCCTGCACTACAGGAACCTTTGCAGTCATCAACAACCGAGTCAGCTCAGGTTCCCCTTTAAAAGGAGCTGAGCAGTTCACGTACCCCCATAACAGCTTCTCACACTTCTGGCATTCTACTACGTTTGGAGAGTGTAGTTTTTTGTTAAAAGAAGTTATCCTCAACACCTTTAGAGTTATATTGTTGAACAGAGATATGTATATAGCTTTTGTTGTTGGAGCTATCACTAGCTTGTTGCTCGGACTCTTCAATTATGTCATTGGCTATGTGTTGGATCCTCCTAAAGTAGTGCATTTTTGGAGGATCCATCACACGTCCGAGCAACATAGCTAATCAATGTATGCAGAGCCTAGTGCATTTAAAAAAATGTGAATTTGTGACATTTTCATTATTTTATAGGATTTTCTTGTGTGTATAAACTCATGTTGTTAAGATCGTTAGTAGTGTAATCTGTATGATATAAACATTTACGATTTTATAAATTTTGTGAAATAAATTTGCCATTGCTATTTGCTACTCTAGCAAGTCCTCATTGGTAGCAGTGAATTGTTTACTTCAATTAAGTTTTGAAATTTCATTATATTTTCCTTGCGAGTTCTTGTTATGGTGAGCCAACGTATTAATGTGCATTAATTCAAGATTTGAAGTTTATGAGTTTTCTGAAGTTCATTATATGCACATATTTGAGTTGGATCAAAGTTACATATTTAGGCGCGCATGGGTTACTTGTTCACCTTTTTTATACAAGTTTAAGTGTTTAGCAAGTGTATATATGTCTACTAAAGTCAAGTTAAATGGTATGTTAATGTATTATTCTGAACCAAACATTTGTCATTCTCTACTATTTAACCATATATATACCTTCCTTTTAACTTCAACTCATCTTCTTTCTTTGAAAAAGCTCACAAATCCTCCATTTTCCTCCATAGTTTCACATCTTCAAAACTATGTAACAACAAAATCAAAGTAGTGATAACCAGATCTGCTACTGATTCAAGTTTCTCCTTTCTTCAGGTAATCGATAAATCTCCACTTTGGTTTCCATTTTCTGTTTTGGTTGAACGCTATAGCAAATTGCATATCAACTGTTTGATGAAAGGTCCCAAGGACTTTGCTATTGTAAAACTGTAACCAAACCAAAAAAAATGAAACGACGAGGTCATTTCACTAAGGATCCGATCAAATTTCTATGTATTGTAGTCTCTATTGCTTGTACATTCGTGCTGTGTTTTTCAGTACTAAAACTTAACGAAATACCACAAGGAAATGAAAATGTGATTGGTTTGAAACTGACGAAAAATCGAATAGATGGAGGAAGAGGAGTGGGGAAGTTTGGTGAAATAGTAATTGGAATGTTACCTCAAGATTTGGGGTTTACTTTATTTTTGCCATCTGATAAAGCATTCGAACGGGATCTGGGATTGAGATTGGGTGAGAAGGGGAATGAGAACAACACATATGCAATACTAACTCGAGTACTCGGGTTTTCAGCTGTACCAAGAAGGATTTACGCGGATGATGTACAAGTTGGAAAGGAGATTGATTATGATTCAATATCGGGATACACTGTGTATATATCGAAAGATTCAGATGGGTTGTTGATAGTTAATAGAATTGCTTCGGAAATGGTGGATTTGAGAAGAGGGAAGATTGTTGTACATGTTATGGATGGGGTGATAATGGATCCAGAATTCGAGCAATCTGTTCGACCTGATGATGATTGAGCTGAGTTGAGCTGAGCTGAGCTAAGCTAAGGTTTCATGAATTGATGGTTGCTGATTACCCCGGCCATTTTCACCTTAGGGAAAACTTATGAAGCTTGATGCATTGGGATGGCGCAGACAGATCTATAAAGTCAAAAAACTTTGGTGTATAACTTTGCTGAATTCGAGTAAATATAGTGGCATAGATTTCCTGGAGATCCTCTACAAATCGAAGACAACATTGTACCAGATCAGTTCTGCTTATGAAGAGGAATTATGGATCACTTGAGTCTGGGTTTTTCGGAAATAGTATATGTATCTTCTAAGATAGGGTAAGTTCTACGTATACTATACTATCCCCAGACTCTGGATTGTGGGATTACATTGGGTATGTTGTTATTGTTGTTGCTTATGAAGAGGAATTCTAGTTGATTATCAGCTTCGGATAATGGCAGACGAGGCGGGAATCCATCAATAACACAAATGATACCAGCACCATGAGTTTCTCCAAATGTTGTAGCGCGGAAGAAAGTTCCATATGTATTTCCAGCAGCCTTTATCTCTGTGTATAAGCATATTCAAACTTGTAAACTACTTGTGAGTTGGGAGGCTGATTGAAGAAATTTTAAAACATTCATTTCTCTATGGGATTCTTCATTTTTTAACGTAGGTATTAGTTATGCAGAGTTTAGTAATTCATGTATCAGTTATTCCACATTCTATCTTCTACGGAGAAGGAGGTTCAGATATACCCTTTACGTTTGGTAGAACTTTTCAGCATGAATTTAGATCAGTTGGACCTCAAAATAAACATCGAATATTGAGTGAAAATAAAAATAAGATAGTGTGTTTCATAGTTTCTAAAAGCCCTCCAGAGGCCTAGCCCTCCAGAGGCCTAGCCCTCTTTCTCCACTCGATTCTGAAGTTCAACGACTTTTATCTTTGGCAAAAAAAGTATTTAATTACCATTTTAATTAGATTGCCAATTAATTATATTAGAGATTTACCTATAGTTAAATTATAGTCACTTTATTATGTATAAACTTTTAATAATCAGTACATAAAACTTAAATTAATGTTTCTCACATTATAGGTGATGAAGCTCATTTAGCTTCACTTTAGTGAAAAGGAAGATCAATTAGTTTTTCCTTAATATAAAGTTGTATTTCTTCAACATTCTCAATATAAAAGTTTCAAATGATTGTAATTGATGGCTAGCTTTGAGACATGTAGCAAGCTACATTTTAACCTGACCAAAAATATGTAGACTCAAAGCCAAGAGGTGTTGAGATTTAAATAATAAGGTGTGATGGAGAAGTAAACAATTGTAAGCCTTAAATGACGGTAAATCAGAAAATTAGGAAGCATTAGAAACAAAGAAATTGTCGAGAGTTATTTTGTCATTTGTATCTAGATCTTGGCCTTTGATGAAGATGAATTGATGTATTGTTTTCAACAACTCACATAGCCGCACCTATCAACAACAAGACGACTACTTCTTGCATGCCACTAAACGTTGCTCTTTAATGCTTGGGTTCGCTCAATACAAGAATTGTAGCCCAGCCTAGGTTAAGGCTAAAGTTGTGGACTACACTCCATGAGAGCTCTCTATTTGACTAACATACTCCCTTTTGATCTCCCCAATACCTTCATATCAAAGCTAGGAATGATTGACTTTAGGATTTAAATAATATCACATAATAGCAATACTCCTTCACATTTCTTCTTTTATGACCACACCCCCGTGAGAGCCCTCTATAAGGCATAACTCAAGTTTATATGGTATGCACACTTTTGAGGCTCAATGTGGCATAGACCAAAGACAAATTTGTATGGGCATAGGCCCAAAGCGGAAAATACGTGACATGAGCTTAGGTCGTGATGACAAATCACTTCCAGCAGAATGATAATTAAAATGTACCAATTGGCAATAGTAGACTAGCAGTGATAGAAAATTCACTAGGGTGAAAAAGGAGTATGCATTTGATTGAAGTTGAAACAAAATGAATGCCAATCACTAACAAGGAAAAATAAAAATCTGTTTTGTACAAAGGAAATTAAATGAAATTACAAGCAAGAAAAAATGAATAAGCAAGGGGAAAACTTGCTAGTATAAATTGTACAGGAAAAATGTTCATATCTGTCAATGTATGGAGGTGAAAAAAAGGATTTAAAACAAAATTGTGCCATTTTGAAGAAGATCAAAACTAGTACACAACTTTATCTATTTCATGCAAAAAAGATTCTTGCATCTCCTATGCTATGGCCTTGCTCCAGCTCAGATTTGAAGATAGAGACGATCTTGAAACAATGTACTTGCTTTCTCGTCGTCCATCTCCCAGCCTGAGAATTCGAGAATCAGTACTCTTATAGGTACTGATCAGTCTTCAATATACAAAATGGCTATATGTGTTCTCTTGCATTTGACCTCCAAAAATGTGCATTCTACTTCTCATTTGGTGGCTACACATGCATTTACTTCTAGAAAATGAGTTTTTGGCTGTTTTACCTTTCCAACCGTGAATCTGTTAAATCTTCATTAGTCAGGTGCTGATTTGCTGATCACAGTCTGAGATTCATTTGATCCGCGAAGATCTTATTTCACTCCTTTTTGTATTCAGAAGTTGTTGAATTATGATGCTTCTCGGGTGACTTGGGAGGATCTTCACTTTTGGGTGACTCCAGTTTGTGTGCTGAAGTTGTGACATCTTGATGTTTTTCGGATGTGCTCAGAGACTCTTCACTTTTGTCGGGTGATTTCAAACCGTCATTATTGTTATGGGGTAGATCTCTAGAGTCTGGTTTCTCACAGTGTTCATTGGTTGAATCCGTTTTAACGGTTGGTTCCACAACTTTCTCTGATTTGTCAGGTGAAACTATTTTGTGCGGTGAAACTGTGGAATTAAGCTGTGGAGATTGTTCATCATTATGAGACAAGTCAATAGAACAATCCTTTTTGGCGGATAGATTAGTGCTATCCTTTTTGGCGGATAGATCAGTGCTATCCTTTTTTTCATCTTTCAAGTCAGCGTCATCTGCATTGTCCTCTGTAATTTCCTCAGCTTCCAAAGGTCCAAGCTTTGCATCAATACTCTTGATTGCAACTGTTAACGATCTTGCATCACGAGCAGCTGCCAGCCGTCCAGGTGATGATGCCTGTTTGTGAAGAAAAAAAGATATCAACACATCAAGAGTATTCATGGTTAGAGTAGTTTCTTGCAAATTTAGCTGCAATGATATCCAGAATCCGGTGAAACACCTTTGTGAATTAGATTCAATAAATATCTCTAACATTCAGTTTTGTCTTGATTAGACTGTGAATTGGCCAGCCAAGGCAACATGTGACAAAGTTATTTTTCGTCTGAAATATCCATTTGAATATTACTCCCTCTGTTTCAATTTGTTTGTCTGGTTTTGATTTGGCACATTTAAGAAAATAAATAAAACTTTGGAATCTTGTGGTCTTAAATTAAAGATATGTAGAAGTACCAAAATGTCATTTAATCTTTGTGATCTTAAATATGTCATGTGGAAAGTCGAAATTGAAGAGTTGCCAAAAGTAGAAAGAGACATTCTTTTTTAAACAGACTGAAAAGAAAAGTAAGGCAAACAACTTGAAACGGAAAGAGTACCATTTTTCTTCACCTACTATATCTCCTCGTGTTGCTAACGGGGTCACAGAGTAGAATATGACTTAAGATAAAGTAAGGAAAAAAATGGCAGGACTGCTACTCCAATCTCTGAGCTAGTTAGATGTAAGTGCATATTTTGGTCTTCCTATTTTTACCATCCTGGTGATCTATTTTTCTTTCTCAACATTTTAATGCCTCGTCCAGAGAGAAACACTCCAAACAAAAGAAGCACTAATGTAAGTTCAATATATCCAAAGAAAGAGAATGGCACTATTTAATAACTGACCTCCAACAATTGTTCAGCCCTTTTCTTCAAAGCCTCGAAAGATGCCTCCTTGTGAATAAGTTTTAAGATGTGGGTCAAGTGAGGCAGAAGATTCTCGAGACGGTGTTGGTCAGTTTTGCATTGAGGAATAGTAGATACACAGCCTACTGGATAGAAGGGGCAGTTGGCAAGCTTCATTGGACATACAGTTATACAGTGCCTGTCCATTTCACGCCTCATGAGTGTTTGTGGGCATTTCTGCTCGCATTGGAGTATTTTGAACGGACATGTTGAATCATGCAGTTCCAGCTGAGCTGCACTAAATCGAGCATTACATCCCTCATTTTCACAGTGCAATTCCCTGAAACCACACGAGGTGATATGCTTCGAAAGCTCTTCTTCAGATTTGAACCTCATACTGCAGTGATAAATGTTCTTGAAGTCAATATTTCTTATAGATGTTTGTGCCACTGCTATCCTCCTCACCATCAACCAAAAGCCATTCATTTCCATTTCTTGTACGAAATCATCTATCCTTTCCTCTCTCCTTTCACTTAGCATCCATGATGAAACTTTGCAGAAAAAGTTTCTCTTAGACTGTGCAAAATCATCAATAAAATCAGATATAATATCATGAGGGTTGTCCGACACTTCAATAACCGAGTCACCTTCTAAGACAACAGATTCTGCAACAAACATCTCGCTTCTCTGGACAAGATAGTCCACCATTTCTCTTCTAATATCAACAGCCACAGAAGCGGGGCTATTCAACAAACCACCAGTCGTATTGTCAATACAGGCAGAGGCTAATCCAGGGAGAAATTCATCCGCTACCTTTTGAACCATCTCTGCATCAAATAGATCACAGTGGAAGAGGGCATCGTCCTCCTCAACTTCCTCAATTGCTGCTGGTTTAGTTTCCTTCACTTCCTCTAATTGCACGTCTTCAAGTTCTGCTGTTTTGATTTTTTCTTCAACTGTAGGGGGGTCCATGTTCAAAGAAGCTTCCGATATGTCCAAAGAGATAAAAAACTGCAAACAACATAGTATGTTCAGTACCACAGATACTGAAAATGAATATAAAGAAAACTCCTGAAAGAAAATAAGTCTCCAAAAGCATGACTGGATGATCTTGGCTGGTGAAATAAATAGCCATTAGTAAATATGACTGGCGAAGAAACACGAATATCACTGGAGTAAAGAAAATTTCAGATTCATTCATTTAGCTAGTTTAGGTAAAATATCCACAGTAAATATTCTTCTCCGCGCTGGTGCCAATGCTACATCAGCCTAATACTCCCATGACTGCCTCCACTTTGGTTAGCTACATACTTATGATAAGAAGATAAAACATGGTTTTCCTGCTGTTTTGTCGCCGAGGAAATAAAAGCAGTAATATAGATACGATACAACAATAACAACATACCAAGTGTGATCCCACAAGTGGGATCTGGGGAGGCTGGTGTGTCTTACCCCTACCTTATGAAGGTAGATATGACACCAAACAACAAATACAAAAGCAACTAAGAGTAACAAACCATAAGTTATTTTGAAAACTAAAATAATTTAATCAACATGATTCTTTTTCTTGAACTGCTGAAACAACATGATTCTTGTGTTTGTGTGAACAAGTCAATCACTTTTTATATCGCTCCTACCTAGTGCTGGAACCAAAAATCCTGACAAGGGGATTCAAAAAAATGCAAGAACACCACGTCTTGTACTGGCATTACAAAGTCAATGCTTCTGTGTTCCCCTTTAACCATTTTCCTTAAAAATCAGATCAGATAAATTGCAACATCTTTAAGATGTGATGCCAGGATACCCCGGGATGGGATTATATATTTGTGGATAATCAATCCACTTTTTGTATGGAATAAGTTATACCAAGAATTGGTATAAAAATGATACTGGTTTTAGCTATTACCTCCAACCAAACACGAGATAGACTTAATCCCAAAACTTATATCGAAATAAACCCACATAATCCTTTAAACCAAACATCATACAGAGGCAAAGCTAGGATTGCAACTTTATGGTTTCTACATTTTAGAATGACCACTTCAAGTGATAATAAATGGGTTCTAAATCTAATGTTGACATATTAAATGAATTTTTTTAAAACACAAATACACCATTTGAACAAAAATTACTAAATTCGGTAGAACCCGTAAGTTGTGGGTTTGGTTGCAAGCAAGAAAACAATGGAACCATAAACTCCCCCAGCAAATTCTGATCTTCAAATATTTTCAAGTTCCAAAAAATGGTATGTGAGTCATTTTAGGAAATAAATTTCACTTTCACTCACAAAACTTCAATTTTTTCCCAAGCAAAAATTCAAATTCTCAAGTTTCAACTTCAAAATGACCAAACCGAAGCTTCAAATCTTGGATCCATAACCAAATACACATGAATTCAAAATCAACAAACAACAATTAAGGAAGAGAGAGATCACCTCTACCTTCTCGTTCGTAAAATTAGATCAAAATTGAAAATCTGAAAACCGGTCAAATCAAATGGATATTCAACCAATACACGCATAATAAATTCCAGAAATGAGCTCTAAATTACTTTGATGAATGAGAGCTTTATAACAACACAATCAAAAGCTAAAATGCATACAGAAAGGCATAAAATTGAATGAAATAATAACAGATTTCATGAATAAAAATTGAATACCTTCAAATCTTGTGGGTTCCTATTTTGTCTCCGCACAATTTGGTGGGAAAATGTTGAAAAGCTACATATTCGCAGACGTGCGTTCTATATGATACAAAGGAGCAATTTTGACCGTCAATAGACGAAAACTTTTTCTTTTCCGTATAATATTCATATTGTAATTCAATTAAATCAGATTACGACTAAATTATGAATGTTTTTTTTCGAAAAAATAAAATAAAAAATAGTCTATTATGTTATTTTGATTCTATTAACGTTACTTATTTATTATTTACTAGTAAATGGGCCCGCGCTTTGCGAGATTAGAACAGTCTTCTTTAAAATTTATTAGAATAGAACTTTTCTTGTATTTTGATGTTATAGTATTTTTATATAAATCTATTTTTAAGATGTTATAGCATTCTTATATAAATCTATTTTTGAGAGTATAGAGGTTATTCAATTGTAGTTTATCATTTGTTTTATTAAAAGAAAAGGCAAAATTACAAATCATAACACTATTTTCTCCTAGTTTATATAATTTCATTTTACAGATTCATTAATTTACTTTTGAAATTTTACGTTTATTTTTATCATCTATATGCATGATAGTGTCTTTAATTAGAGAGTCAAATAAATATTTTTTTCCATTTTCTTCTTTGCAAATTTCGTTAGTATAACACTATCGCTTACTTTCAAAATATTAAATATTTTTTAAAATATATATACATATATATATAACTAATGTGTTTATCAAGAGCAAAGGTTTCATAATCATATGATATACCAATAAGTAATATGTAGTCATTATGTGTTTTAAAATTAAAATGCAATCTTTCAAAATCAAAATTTCATATGTAATATAGTTATGGTAGTATTTTGGAATTGAAATTGTGCACAAACAAAGCATTAAGGATCCTTTAAAAGGGTGAAAGAGAAGTAAGGCTTAATGGAATAAAAGTTCAAAAAAATACTTTGGTGCGAGAGAATAGTCATCATTGTGCATCATACAATTGTAATCAATTGCTAGTTTTAATTATATCATTTGACTTTCTATTTATTTTTTTACTCCTGTTAATATTAACATTATTAGGACAACAAACAAAAAATCATATAAATTTTTAGGCTTGATCTCTTGGAGAAGAAAAGTTTTCTTTGAAAAATGTTGTACATAAATATATTATGTAAAAAGTTATTTGTGAATTTGTTGTAGTTGGATTTACATAGAGTCTATACTAACAAATACTTATAACAATAACTTTACAGAAACATAAACAACAAAGTTCAAAACATGTACTCAAAAATAATAATTAATATCATAAGCATAAATTAATGACCGTAAAAAACATATCAGGATCTGTAACAAATAGAATGAAACAAAAAGGATAAATTGAGCTCACTGAATGCACAATGTCTCCTTAAGGAAATCATTCCCTCTAGTACCTGAGGTTTAAAGAAATAGTTCCTCTCAGGATGAAACAATTTTATTCATCAGTGTAATGATACAAAAACAATAGTGTTAGTGAGACACTCAACAGGAGCAAAGTACACAATTATTTAATTGTGCAGAAGAAGAAGTTCATAACCAAATATTTAATTGTGCAGAAGAAAAAGAAGAAGAAGTAGTAGTAGTTAAGAATTTTCGTTGTTTTAATATGAGAGGAAACCCCTTTATTTATAGACAATAAAGGATAGTGTGAAACATTATTATTAATAATGTAAAGGAAAACGAAAAATTATTACATCTTATTATTTATCCTTAATAACATAAGCATAAATAAATGACTATAAAAATACATACCAGGATCTGTAACATAAACAATGGTGTCAGTGAGTCACTCAACAGGAGCAAAGTACACAAATATTTAATTTAATTGTGAAGAAGAGGTTCAGAATTTTTGTTGTTTTAAAATGAGAGGAAATCCCTCTATTTATAGACAACAAAGGGTAGTGTGAACAAATATTTTTTGTGCCTTATAAAAAAGGTTACAACTATTTGGAAAAGTTGCAACCCTTTGGAAAGGTCTCAACCTTTCCTAAAAGTCACAACTTTTCATAAAAGTCGCAACTCGTCATTAAAGTTGCAACTTTTCATAAAAGTCACAACTTTTCATTAAAAGTCGCAACTCTTCATTAAAGTCACAACTTTTCATAAAAGTCACAATTTTTCATGAAAATGGAAGGCTAGTTTTGTAAATAAATAAATTAAAAGGGAATCCTGGTTTGTAGTGGCGCCACGTAGGCGGGCCTAAGGTTCTCTTTTATATATATATGATTATATGGATATGTGGACATATTAGGATTTAGGAGCAATAAAACTAGGAATGAAAATATCGGGACAAAGCAAAGTGACTTTTACCAACAAGAATTTTGGTGGAGTGGTAATTATTCCTTCATCCTTAATCAAGAGGTCTCAGGTTTGAGTCCCCTTGGATACAGAGTTACTTTTTATTAGGGAGTCCATCAAACATTGATAGGTTTAGACATGTAAAGAGGAGATGTGTATGTGAGAGATTAGATATATAGTGAGGTACCTTAGATAGGAGGGTATGGAGGTTGCGGATGAGGGTAGAAGGTTAGTACGTAGTTAAGAGTTGTCATATTATACTAGATTATTTGTGTGGAACATTTGGTTTGGTGGTAGTATAGAGCATCGTGTCGGTTGATGAATTAGCTTATTCATGTAGTCTTTAAGCTTTTGGTATTTAATATCATATGTGGCTTATTGTGTTCAGGTGATCGCACCTTCGTGTTGTTGATGGTGTTGTTATGGTTCCTTATATATATGTTCAGCATTGCTTTGTTATTTGTTGTTATGTTTCTCCCTGCTACCTTTTTTTGCTTAATTGTTGTTTTGATTTGCTTGAGTCGGGGTTATTTGAAATGTTGACTCAAAACAGTGACAAATTGCATGCACTTTCATTATCCTGAAATTTCATATTCGTGAAATTTCACTACATACGTTAATTATCCTCACATTATATTATTATTTTTTAGTAGCTTTGATTCGGTTAGATATATAACTTTAATCACCAAATCCGTAATTAGATGTAGTTATTTACAGCAATCACACATTTTTCAATTTTTTTTAAAATTATAGATTTAGTAATTAGTGTTGCTTATTAAATATCTATATGTATTAATAAATTTTTTAATATAAAGGTATGGCTTAAAGCAAAATTTATATTTTGATTTCAGTTAAATTCATTCCTTAAACGGTAGCTCTATCATGTTTTGAGCGGTAAAGTGAAGAGGTACTTACCCCACAATTGGAATCAAGCTTTTATTTTTGAATTTAGCTTATAAAGAGATAATAATTTATAAGTTATTTTGTTGGGAGAAAATGATCTAATACCCTCTCAATCTATATTCAAAATCTTAACTACACACTCCAACTTTATGGGTGTCCTATTACCCCCTTAAACTATTTTAAAGCTAAATTATTTGCTCCCTAATGCTGAAGTGGCAAAGAAAGTGTAGTTCACTTTCTCAAAGAGAGTGAGATGCAAAAATTTTTAATTAAAACTTTAACTTTAAAAAAATTCCCTTTTTCATATTAACTTTTTGATTTTCTAAATTTATTAATGCTACCTTTTACTCTAATGTGTTTTATTTTTATTTTTATTTTCGTTTCTTTCTTCTTCAACACTTTGCCGGATTTAAGTTGCCGAAAAATAGAATTGACTCACCTCACCTTGCAGCTACCACTAATGCTATTTCATTTTATTTTTTAAATCAACTTCATTGTGAAAATTACAATTAACATGGAATCAAATTAGAAATTAATATTTTTTTTCATAGCTAAATGTTCATAAGTCTGAGCAAACAACACTAAAGGAACAATACAAACAAGACCCGGTTGAGAAAATGAAATAAATAACACATCAAGCTAGCCCCTTTTACAACTAAATTTTCACTATTTCGATTACAAGAAGCAAAAACGCGCAAAATTGAAGAAACTCAAGTTTAGATCATACCAAAAAACATCATCTTCAAATTCGTCAATATTAACAACCCAAATGAAATTTCTCATTTAAGATTGTTGTAAGCCAAATCAATAGGTTCAAAACTTTGAAAATTCTCAAAACTTTCAAGGATTTCACAGATTAAATTTGTATCTCTCATCCAAATATACTTTAGGTCTTTCAATTTTTCATATTCGGTCAGTGTTCTTATCGGAGAAAATCCATAAAATGCAGATATGCGTGTCTAAGATTGACTAAATTATCAATTTCCGCCGAAAAAATAAGACCATATGCATGTACAAGTTTTACAGCTCCACTAATTTTTTGATTGTGGATGAAATATCTTTGGTGAAATTGTTTTCACCCAGATTAAGAAATTGAAACTTTGAAGCCGGTGAATATCTAACGACATGAAACTCACAAAATAATTTTGAGAAGGGTCCAAATGCTTCAAATTGAAAAATCGTATATGAAAGTTGAGATTTATCAAAAAATATAATTCAAACGAAGATTAAGAAAAGTAAAAATATTAAGGTCCCAAATAAAATTTACAATTTCACTTTAATGGCACACAACCTTTCAGATGTCAAAGAAAAAAAGAAAAGGGTTAAAAAGAAAAGAAAAAAACTATAAAACAAAAATAGAATAAAGAAAAAGAATAATAATTTTTTTTTCATTAAAAATAATATGTAATAGGTGGCAGGGGTGAGTGCATGTCACTGCCTAACCCAAATTTGGGTGTGACATTTTAAGGGGTATATATTCCATTTTTAAAATGTTTAGGGGGTAAAAGGACCCTCGTAAAGTATAAGTGTGTAGTTGAGAATTGACTAATAGATTGGGGACAATTTGACTATTTTCTCTTTTGTTGGTGACTTACTAATTTCTTCACAAAATATTATCCCACTAATAGGTTGAAAAGAAACTGCGATTCATTTTTCTACCTTAATTTCGGGTGACAAATATCATTTGTAGCAAGTTTGTCGCAAAAAATTTATTTATTTATTTTAGCTTTTAAAAAAAATATCAATAGCAAATCCATCATTAACTTCTTTTCCTTTATCAATCTTTTTTTTGTTTAATATTTTAAAATACACCATATATTCGATATATCATATAAAAATTATTAAATACACTTAAAACTAAAATTGCTAAGTACTTATTTGTTTGATAGTAGAGAATGTACCAAGTACCAACTAGTGCAAAGAAGAAAGAAAGAACCCTCGAATTACTAAATGAGGAACACTACAAGCATCATAAATACACTAATAATAGTGCAGTTCAATCGATGCACAAAACATTTCACGTTACGCAGGTTTTTGAAGAAAGACTACAACCCTAAGAGGGTATAATGCCCCTTAGAAAAAACACTACTACATTTTATTATTCCCTAAAACAAAACTAACTTCGAGATGGATTAATGAACTAATTAAATTAATTAAGTGTCATTTTCATGACACTAATTAATTAATTAATTAACAAGTCTTAGTGCAGAAACACTTTCTATTAAAGCCAAAGCCAATGCAGTCTCCACCGGAGAAATATTCGTTACGGCAGAGGATAGCGCAGTTGTGGTCACGCACGCATGGACCCTTGTACCCATGGCTTTGCGAGATGCACACTCTTCCCTCCGCCCCTCGGATCGACATTTCTGCATCCATAATTTCAATTAAATCGGTTACAACAAGTTATTATGTATGCCAAATTTATTATGATCGATAATAACTACAATTACATCTATGTACGTTATCTGCAATGCATATAACTTAAACTAAAAAAATTAAAATAATAAATTTACACGTACTATTATATAAAAGTGTTAGTAATGAGGTCAAATCTTTAATGCAAATACTATTGCTATATAGTAAGTTGGAAATTATTAATAGGCATTTTTTTTTATGATTCTAAATTAATTTACCTTGAAGTATAGGTAATCATTTTTATATATTTTTGTATCAATATACACTCAAGGCCAAGTAAAAAGAAAAAAATGGATTGATTTGTACAGCAAATAAATGACCAATATTCCTTCATGGGAAGCAACAATAAACTTGTAATAGACTAATAATAACATTATTTAAAATATATGTAAAAATTTGTAAGTAGACATTTTAAATTAAGGGTGTGTTTGGTATTAAGAAAATAAGTTTTTTTAAAATGAAAAAAAAAATCTGATGGAAGTAGAAAAAATATATATTTCACAAGTGATATTTTAAATTTATTGTCTCATCCCCACCTCGAAACCTCTATTTCTTGACCATCTCACCGCCGAACCTCTATATATTCTCCACCAATGGTGCAGACAGAAATTTCGATAAGGGTGTTCAATAATCAATATATACCCATCAAAATTAATTTAATTTGTAACATATATTTATAAACTTCGTCTAATTTTTAATATTATACAGTATAATTTTTTGATAATGGATGTTGATCAACGGACTATCTTTCACTATGTGTGGCTACATCATTGCTCTCCACCCTATTCAACTCACCGTAATATTTTACTAGATAACATATAATCTATGAATAATAACTTTCATTTACTTACCAAATATCAGAAAATAACTAAAAACTCACTTTTTTCCCAAAAATATTTTTCATTCGTACCAAGCACACTCAAGATATGAGCATTTTTCCTAAATGTTTTTTTCTAAATATAAGTTCACATTAAAAAAAAAAAGGAAGGGGAAAAAAGGACTTACGTAAAGTGAACAAAATGACTAGGAGAAACAAAAGACCAGAAATTTTCCTATCCATTTTTTCGTATCCTTCTTTTTTTTCCCCACAGAATGATATGATATGTGACTCTTTAAGGCTAATGACATTCACTATAAATAGAGAAATGGTAGTGTCAAATGCCATAATTTTAATGTCCTCAAGGTAGTAAATTAAAAAATACAAATTAATTCTTTAGATTATTTATTGATTGAACGTTAGTTCAATAAAAAAAAAAAGTAGAGTAGAACATCACTTGTAGTAAATTATATTTTTTAATATAATCATCTCGTATCGTACGGACAATCTCTTTAAGTTGAACATGTATTTCTCGAGATAAATGGTCTAAAGGTTGGTAAAAGTAATAAATATCAACTATAAATTTGATTGTTGAGAATAATGGTTATATCCGATATACTCCCTTCATTTCAAAATAAGTGAATAGTTGACCCTTTTTTTATACTCACTATGTTTCAAAAAGAATGATCTAATTTCTTTTTTAATCTGTTTAAAAAAGAATGACTCATTTCCTTTTTTGGCAACACTTTAACTTCAATTTTTCACGTGGCATGTTTAAGGCCACAAGATTAAAGGATATTTTGATCCATTTGACATAACTTTAATTTAGAACCACAAGATTAAAAAGTCTTATTTCTTTTCTTAACCCCATTCCAAATCAAACTAGGTCATTATTTTTGAAACGGTAGAGTAGTTCAAAATAAGTGAATTTTTCAAAGTTCAAGAGAGTTGTTGGAAATTGTTTCCATTTTCACCCCTCATTTATATCTTCTAGGCGATAATTTTCAAAAGAGTTAATTGCTCATATTTATGATTTACTTTGAATTGTTTATATTTTCAAGAACACTTCGAGAATACCTAAAAGGGTAAAAGTGAAAAGTGGTGTTCATTTTATGCCATAAACTTTTTTTCTTAATGGTGTGCATTACCTCAACAATTCACTTATTTTGAAATAAAGAGAGTGAATAGGTTAAAGATTGTTAAAAGTAATAATATCAACTATAAATTCTCAAATCAAGTTTTTATTGGAGAATTTGAGATTTCATCTCGTAAGTTGAAATCATGAAATAAAATCACATATTCAAACGCTAATTTCACCTCATGATTTAATCACATGTCCAAACACCTACTAAAACTGCCGTATCAAAAAAGCTTAATATAATAATTTGATATTTACCAAAGCATGCATGGCTAGTGGCTAACAGCTCAGCTCCTACTAGACTTTAGTGTTCCAAGAAGGAATCACGTGATTAAGCGTCAAATTAAACATTAATTAATGGAAACAATACTACTATAGTTTTACATGTTGTATATTATGTGTTAAAAAAATTAAATTATATAATGAAAAGGCGTGTACGAACCAGAGTTATATTGAAATAAGCAAATCTTACGCAGTTATAATATCAAAAAGTTTATAACATAAAATTAAAAACTATCACACCTAAAACTAAAGGTGTCACTAAAGGAAAAGAGACATTTAATTACAATACATTTTATTAGTATTTAACGTCAATTGAGTTAATGTTAGGATTAAAAATATACTTAATATAATAGTAATAAAAGAAAAAACTAATTACAAATATAATTTAAATTCTTAATTAAAACTACGACATAGATTTAGGTTAATTAAATGCAAATGAAGACAAAATTCAGACAAGGAGGTTGGACGGTTCTGACCCAAAAATCAAAAAGATCTTTGGGTTGTTGGTGGGATATTATAATATTGGAGATTTGGAACTATAAGATATAATTCGAATCGATATTAAATTTATTAAGTTTAAAGATTGTGATTTAAAATATATTATAATATTTATATGATTATAAAAATCTATAGGAAAATGCGACGTATAAAGTCATTGTTTACAAATTTAAGAAGTGTGTCGTTTTCCAAAAACAAACCTTAAAAATTACTTTCTTTCGTTCATCTTTATTTGCTCATTATATTATTTTGAAATGTCCAATAATATTTGATCAGTTTATAAATTAATAAATAGTTTATCATGTTGTGTCTATTTTACTCTTACTATTAAATATTATATATACTTTTTCAATGCTTATATGACGTATATTTGATAAGAGTGACATTGATAAAATTACAGCTGTCATTACAACTTTTTAATTTTCGTACAAATCAATAGTAAATAACTATTGTTGAACAAAGGAGTATATCCTATGAATTAGAACGAATGAACTATTAAATAAAGTTATTTAGTTATAATGTATCATCACCACATATGATTCGATTAAAGTCTAAAAATTAGAAAGCTCCCATCTTTGTTTTGCTAGAAAATTCGAACTAAATATTTTTAGAAAAATTATATTACTAGACATACTTTACTATCATATATATTTAATTTGCCTATAGTTTAAAAAAATTGCACATAAAATCACTTTTAATATTTATATCGTATATTTTAAAATATTTAATTAGATACACAAATCCTTTAATCATGATATTGAATAATTATCTTAAAATTTAAACATCTTAATTAATGATAAATTAAAAATTCAAATTATTTTCTCTCACCTATGTTGTTTCCCTCCCAAATCTCATTTTCGTCTGTATATGTAATGACCCGGTCGATCATGTTTGAAAACTTTCATGAATTTATCATTTTGTCCCTCCCGTGATCGATCCCGAGTCTCTTATGATCGAGTTTGAAAAGTTGGTCTTGAACTTGGAGTTAAAGGTTGAGAATTTTGTAAGTTGTGAGTTTGAAAAGCTAATATTGTTAAGAAAGTAATTTTCGTGGTCCTTTGGAGTTTTGAGTGTCGAAATTTCATTCTATCGATTTCATCAGTCCCGAAATTTGTAATCTGAAGTGTGAGAGTTGTTGGTTTCAGATTACAAGACTTTTTGGGGATTTGAGGTCCTAAGTTGTGAATTTAGGGAAAATTTAGCATTTGAGTTGACTTTGATCAACATTCGGTGTTTGGATGCTCGAATCAGAATTTCGAGCGTTCCGCTGATTTCAAGGGATGATTTTAGGTCAAGGTGAGGTCTTGTATGATTTTTGAGAGGTCCCGAGCTTGTTTTAGTCTTTTTGGCATCGAGTAAGTATCTTGTGGTTTTCACGGATGTCGGCTCAAGGAGACCTCATATTCGTGTTTTGACAGTTCCGTTTAGTCTGAAACGTCGAGTATAATTGATTTGCATATGTGGTTTGCGTGCACGGGGATTCGAACGAATTCTGAGAGTCTTTTAAATGATTTTGAGTTTGACTGATTTCTGGTTCTGGTGCATGGCTATTTTGTTCATCGCGATCGCGTGACATCATTTTGGGGTGCATTACGATCGCATAGGTCTTGCCGCGATCCCGATGGTTAACTTTAATGAGTTGATTGTCTTACTTATCACGATCGCATGACTCTGGATTGCGATTGCGATGAGCATTTGAGACCTGGGTAGGATGTTTTTCAAAAATTGGAGTTTCAACCTCATTTCACCATTTGAGTTTTGGGAGCTTTGGGGTGGCAATTTGAACCATGTTTTTGAGGAAAAACTTTTGTGTAACGATGCTTAACTCTAAATCTTCTATTAACCATTATTAATTATGGATTTAGTGTTCAAATCAAGCTTTTGAAATGAGAATTTTGGGGTTATTTTCAAGAACTTAGCAAAAAGGTGATTGTGAACTGAGTTTGAGTTGCTTTTCGGAATGATTTTCATCAATGAGCTCCTAAGGCCTTGATCAATAACATTTTCAAGTATTAAATTTCGGATTCAAACCTTATATTTGAAATTTGAATTTTGTGTTGATTGACCTATTTTTGAAAAAATTGATGTGGGTATTATTGTTTCTGAAAACTTATTGTGAATACTTGCTTGTATATAGATTGTGCGGCTTTGGAAGTGATTCAGAAGGGGAAGACTCAACTCTTAAAGTGATTATTGAATGATTCAAGGTAAATGGTCTCATAAACCTTATATTCTAATAAAATTTGTGTATTTTCCTTACTTGTGTGTTGAGTGTAATGGGAATGAGGTGAAGGGTTTAATTGTCCACTTGATATATCTAATTGAATGAAAAGGGGTTGAAATGAAAAAGGTTATGTGATGAACATAATGATGTGAATTGTCTTATTGTGACCCTTGTTGATTGATTGATGAAATGCTTGAAAGCATGAATGTGGACTTGAATTGTATGATTTATTGTCTCTTGTGGTGTGATATTGCTTGTGTGCATTGATTGTTGAACACCGTGATGAGACGTGTGATGATTTATGATGCCAAGGTCTTCACCAACAAGTGTTATTATGCCGAGGTCTTTGTCGGTTAGTGGTATTATGCCGAGGTCTTTGTTGGCTAGTGTTATTTACACCGAGGTCATTTCTGACAAGTGTATATAAAGCCGATGGGAAATGATTTTGGCGAGAGATTGATTATTGTTACTTGTGTTGTGATTGATGTACTTGTTGCGTGTGACTGGACTACTTAGCTTGACTTTGAAATTGACTTATTTGATTCGTTTGATTGTTGATTTGCGACTATTGAACTGCGGATATTGGGCCTTGTGAGTTGTGCATTGTAGAACTACTAGGTTGGACTGATTTTCTATGCATGTTGTAGGTTGAGGAGGTTCGGTTGGAGTGTATGGGGTATTCGATTTCTAGATAGATGTCTTGTTTATTAGGTTGCTTGTTGGATACCGTGTTGTTGGTACTCACTCCTTGCTTCTACACTTGTGTGTAGATTCCGAGCCTGGACCCGTGTGTTCTCTTTCGCCTTCTTCTAATTTCCGTGTGAACTTTTTCTCCTTCTTCTAATTTCCGTGTGATCTCTTTCTCCTTCTTCTGATTTCGAGGCTTATCAAGGATTTGAAGAGGTAGATGTTTGTCACTTCGGTGGGCCCTCTTTTTTTTCTTGATTACCGTGTTCTATTTGAGAAACAAAGATTAAGACTTGTACTTATTTCTTAAATTTTGTACTTTATGTATTTAGTAGCTTGTACACGTGACAACCAAATTTTGGGGATTTAATAGAATGAATAAGTTGTCCGCTTCATCTTGTTCTTGCTTTATTGTTTTCCGCATTTCTTTTGTTTTCGTTGGGTTGAGGCTGACTTGTCTTGGTGGAAATAGAAAAGTGTCATCACGTCCAGTTTTTTTATCGTGACAGTATCTCACACCCCTACCCCCTACGATCTTCAAACACCTCCACCATCTCCCTCTCTTCCATAATCCTCTCAATACATGTTTGCATGTTCCAAATTCAAAACTAAATCTTCATAGTCAGAAGTATACAAAGAGGTAAAAAAAAATCATTATGCTAATGTATCTGTATTTGAGATATTGCTCTAAAGTTCGATTTTATAAACTTTTATAAATTAGGTTTTACATTGTTTGTTTTTGTTGTTTCTCAACTATTTTAATGGATGACCAGTTACAAAATCAGATGATTCTCGTTAAAGGTATATCTTAGTTTCAGTTCTATACCAATTCAAGCCCATTATTTTGTTTGTTTTTCATTTAGGGTTTTGTTATGTATTTTGTCATTGCATGGTCTTCATCCGCCAACATTCAAGACGAAAATAGATCTATGTTTAGGAACTACCCAATTAAAAATGGAAGAATTATGTCAAACTTTAATCAACATCACATATACACAATTAAACCCTTTAAAACTGTTGGATACGCGTATCTCGCCTTTAATTCAAATTAATAACTCGTGTATCTTGGTTTTTTAAAATGTTTGATACACATATCTCGCCTTTAATAATACATGTCTCTTGCATTTACTATATTTTGGTTTATGATTTCGTTATTTTATGAAAACTTGTTAGAGTTGATATTCAAGGATCCTGTAATCAGTTTGGGTTGTATAATTTGTCATCAAGTAATCCTTTAATTAAGGAAATAAGTCACTTTAATTCAAATTAATAACTAGTGTATCTCAAATTTTAAAACTGTCGGATACATGTATCTCGCCTTTAATGATAAATGTATCTCGCGGCTAAAATATGACATAGAAAGTAATATTACAAACTATCGTGAATTCTATAATTAGGATCTAAAGTTGTGTTTATATAGTTTGCCTAGATTTTTTTACCTCCCCCATTTATTTGTTATTTGTGAGACCCCATGGTTCTTTCGCATAATATGTGTATCATTGAATGAGTGTATGAGGCTTATATGACTTGGTGTATCATTTCAGGAGAATAAGGTTGCAAAGAGGATGTAAAAAAATATATTAAAGAATTAGACTAACGTTGTTGGTTAAGGATGCCCTTAAACAAGTTCGAGTTAAAGAATGTCTATTCTAACACCCCGCCCGTTCAGAACGCTTAAGTTAACCGGTACCTTTAGGGATAAGACAAAGAGTGTCTTATATGCTAATAAGGATGTTTTATAAGGTGATATAGTCGCCCAATGATTGTAAGTTAAGTTTTGAAGTCAAGCAACTTGAGAAATAGAAAGTTGGCAAAAGTTAGAGCAAGTTTCTTTGATAAATTTTTTGAAAATTGGGTTAAATGTCTCGGAGCTTTTCTCCCAATCTATAAAGCTTTAGAAGAACCCCAATATATGAAATCGAAGGTCTACGAGTCTACTTTCCAACACACTAAATCATTTATCCATACGGCGTCATAATTGAGAGATATTCAGATTTTAGTGAGACTGCACAAGCAGGCACGTGAAGGTGGGCCCCTAGCCCATATGTCGGTTTAGCTTTATAAGATCAGATTTCCCTTCGTTTTATCTCATTATTTTCGACCAAAATAAGAATAAAACAGTCTTAAATCCTCTCTAAAGGTTCCCCTATCATCCAAGCAAATATTTACAAGATTTCAACGTGATTTCACCATCGGAACGTTCATAGAGATTGTGTTATTTCTTTCCTCCTCGTTGGTTGTGATTTGAAGAATTCTTCATGGTGAAGGAGTCTCGTTTTTATGTGGTGTTGCTGCTGTTTGGAAGTAATAATTCTCACCTTTCATTTTATTGAGTGAGTCCAAGTTATAGCTATGCTACATAAGCAAGATCATGAATAGACGGCTGGAAAAAATCGTATTTGGATAGTTACGTTATGTTGGGCTGTTTTGAAGTATTTTTCTGATATTGTTGTTGCTGGAATATTTTTGGAAATTCTTTGTATGTGTGTGGTTCTTTTTTATATGAGTCTGGAAGAGAAGAAGAAGAAGTATAGATGGATATTTAATTGTAACATAAATTAGTGTAACGTTGGTTCTATTATTGCATTGCAATTTTCAAATTGTTTCTTCTTGGTCCAACGTCTTGCGTTTAAGGAGACTGTTTGCTATTGACAAGACATGTTAATGTACTGCAAGCTCCATCAAGTTTAAGTTTAGGTTTTGTCCTTTTAAGCTCTTATTGCATATGAAGAGAAAGACATGACTCCAAATGTAATTATTGGACGAACGTATATGATGATGATTGGAAGCGGCGAGTTCAAGTTATTATGGTTACATTAAACAATTATAGGACTGTATTATACATATTTTTTTATGGCTTTAATGGTTTGAAGACTCGTGGTTAGGATTTGGTTATGGTTATTTTGGGTTGGAAGAGAGGGCTGTGTCGATACTCCGAGTTTTAATTATTGTGCAGGCATACTCTATTTGGTTGTTGTTGACTATTGTGTAGGCCTTCACTTGTTAATAGTTGCTGCAAAGATGTATGTTATGTCATTAATTTGAGGTTGTAATTTGGAGAAGAGAAGGTAATGAAGCATACATTTTAAAATGGTCTGGCTAGATAATTACTCTGCTAGTGAGCTCTAAATTGCTACTTTAACCCTGACGTGTTAATATTCTGCCTGTAATGGTTGTGTGACATGATTTTCTGTAGACTACCTACTGTAAGGAAGGGGGTACAATCCATATTGATACAACAAGACCCAAAATTGAGGTATGTTAAGGATATTCTCTTCTTACGGCATGTTTTCTTAAAGCTTAGGATCAATGTAATTGAGTTGATATCGTTGTTATACTTATAGCCATTATTGTTGATTGTTGGTTGCTCGAGTGGATATAATCCTCTCTTATCGGGTTTCTTATTCAGTAGTAGCGTCCCTATGTTGGACACGACTTAGAGGCTATTTGTATAGGTTGGTTATAAATAAATTGCTCGCTTTTAGCTGTTGGATTGTTATTGTTGCCCTTTGGGCTATTGTGGTTAGCTGCAAGAATGTGATCTATGCCTAGAAGGGCTATGTTCTGTCGACAGGGCTATATTGACGCCTAGAAGGGCTATGGGTTGCCTACAGGGCAATATTGACGCCTAGAAGGGCTATGAGTTGCCTACGGGGCCATGTTGTTGCCTAAGAGGGCTATGAGTTGCCTATATGCTATATTGATGCCTAAGAGAGCTATGTGCTGCCTACGAGGCTATACTATTGCCTAAGAGGGCTATGTGACTGCCTACGGGGCTAGGGGACTACTGATAGGGGTATATAGACTGATTGACACCTTCTGGGCTTATGGGGGTCTGGGTAGGTGGTCTTGTGTGATGTTTGTACCTGCCAAGCTTATGGGGGCTTGGTTAGGTTGTTGTTATATTATTTTTGACAAGTTTAGATTTAGGAGCAGGTCAGTATGCTTATCTTATTCTTGATTTATTTACCGGATTACTCCAGTATATTAAGATACTTGCTCATAGTCTTTTGCCTTTCATACTCTGTACATTATTTTGTACTAACGCCCCATTGCCTGGGGGCGCTGCATTCATGCATGCAGGTCCCGACAGATGACCCACTAGACCTTCTCAGCAACAAGATTGAATTTTATCCGGTTGGCTAGCCCCTTTCCTCCGGAGCTGCCAAAGTTGGGAGGTTTGTTAGCTTTTGTTGTATATATTTTCATGGGTAGGCTGGGGCCCTGTCCCGCCAATATTTACTACTCTTAGAGGCTTGCAGACTAGTGTGTGGGGTGTACATCTAGGTTATGGCCATGCTAGCCTAGTTTTGTTGGTTTGCTGAAGCTTGTGAGTTGTTTGATGCATTGTCTTGATATATACCTGCTTTCAGTTTTTGTATAGATATCATGGTGGTCTCGACGACCCAGTTAGGACTTCTGTGCTAGTTGGCTATTTATTTATATGAACTCTTGGGAGTAGTTGTTTCTTTTATGGATATGTTTACAGGGGTCTTGCCGGTCGAGGGCTTAATTTTAAGCCGAGATATACTTGTTTGTTTTCTTGGCTGCGTGTTGCTGCCATGCGCTAGTAGCAAATGGTTCAGCAGGGTCGGCTCGAGCCTGAGTTTTGGCATTAGGAGCCAGTTGCGCCCCTTGAGTTTGGGGCGTGACATTATTACTAAACTATCAAAAAAAATGTAATAACCTCCAAAAGAAGATTTTATGTAATGATCATTCAAACCCATTAAATTCATATATGTAGATCTCGACCTAAATAAATAGAAATATTTTCAAAACTCATTTATAAATTAATATCCTGAAATTGGAATATAAAGTAAATAAGAAAAGGCAATCAATTTAAACAAATCGTAATTGAAAGAGAAAATAAAGTCCTAAATTTGAATTTTATAAAATGAATATTAATGAATGGAATTGCTTATAAATACAATAATAATAATAATAATATATTCAGTGTAATTTAAACAAACTCGTATTGTAGAAATAACACTTACTATGTGCTTTTCAGTCCTATTTTGCAAAAGTAATTTAACTATCAACATTAATGTTGATCAGACTCTTTAAAATATTATTGTATGTGTTAGATCCTTTATAAATCTACTAATTTTGAAGAATTTGACACGTACATGTCGATATTTTTAAAAAGTTCGAGTGACATAAATTATCATGAAATTTAAAACTTTATCAAGAGAATATTTTCAATTACAGAGACTAAAAATATAGCTATTGTGAATTTTAACTGCTTATATAAGTGGTTTAGGGCAAGGAATCATATTAGTCATTTCAACATGTTTTGGTACCATATTCCTAACAGCTGATAATTTTTATTTATTTATTTTTTCATATTGGGGGATTTTATTTTATTTTCATATTGGGGGTGGGGAAGAGGATCAACAAGGTGAGTTTAAAACCAACTAAGCTACTAAACCTTGCTATTATTGCCTCTCCTTTTTTATCAATTCAATGTCATCTCTTCTATATTTTCAGCGTACATCTCTTTCACCCTTTGAAGGTAGAGGTGAAGATAAAATTGGCATACACTTCATATTCTCGAGATTTCACTCGTGAAATTACACTGATATATTGTTGATGCTGTTGCTTTTTATCAATTCAATTCATTTCCATTACCTATTTCACTGATAACATTCAAATCATTTACCTCCTTTAAAAAAAGATTTCTTTACATTTACATTTAACTACAAGTATGTTGTTCGAACTCTTCAAAAATGTTGATTAATGTGTGAAGGAACCTCCAAAAGTAGTGCATTTTTAAAGGATCCAACACGAGTACGACAACAATTTTGAAGAGTCCAATCAACATAGACCGCAACAGTTGCCCAACTCAGACGGATAATTCTTCACACTTGTGTTTCATCTCTGATAAGACAGATAATGGACCTTAAACAGAGAAATTTATCAAACTTCGAAACAACTCTGTACACCTTATTATTCCTAAACAAACACCTCGTCCATAATTTATTGCATGATAAACAGTTACTACAGTGTGTAAGATGCTTTACGACATCAGAAATATTGATCCGAAGGGAGCCATAAATACGTCTGGTTCAACCGGAACAATATTTGAGTATAAATTCTTCCTATCAGAATCGATTACAATAGATATAGCAAATTCCATGTATTTGATGATATAATTCCCATTGAGCCTCCAATTTCGCTAAAGAATATGGTTAAAGAATGAAGTGGACAAGCAAACGTTGAACACAGCCAACATTTTCATTTCTCTCTGTCACAACCAAAGTGCACCGAGATAAATATGGGGCGAGGTATGTCAGAATTAAGTTAGCAACTTCACTCGTAGTCGAGATGCAATTGCAAAGGGCAGTTTCCTTTTGCAGAATCATGGATCAGCTAGTGTACAACCTGCTTCTCCACAGCTAGTAGAATGAGCCAAAATGTGATCATTGGCCATGATTTCTACATCAACAATACTTTCGATATCTTTCTCATATACACGACCAGAGACCATACAGCTAACCATGCTGAAACATATAGCAAGATCACACCAGAAGATACAAAAGTTCCAGCCCCTGATAAACTGCAGAGAGGATAGTTACAGAGGTCAAAGAAACATTCACATGAATCTTCAATCAACAATCAACATCCCTTTTTCCTTCAAATATTAGTGAGTATAGAACAGAAAAGTTACCTGCTATCTCTGGTAAGGAGAAGGATGGTCAATGCAGTCATCTGGGTGGCTGTTTTCCACTTCCCCAAGTTATTCACAGCAACAGCCTGGAAAATTCATTATTTAATACTGGGATAACTAAATCACGAAGTGGATTACTCTTAAGAGTAAATAATAATAGGTTGATTGTGAACCTCTGAAAGTTTACCACCCTGAGAAGCTGCCCATTCTCTAACTGCGGACATAGTTATCTACAAAAAGATTTGCAAAATGAATAAAAAAAACAGTGTTTATCATTCATCCACAATGAAAAATAACTAAAGATGCAGTGAAAAGATTTTTGAGGAACATGGAAAAGCATCGTATGATGTCTATTTGAGAAAAGGTAATAAAAGAGCATCATGGAAAAACAGATATTGCACCTTGAGCAAAAGCGACTCCCAGGCTAAATATGGACTAAGATATCTCAAAGACCAGAAAGATCACATACTATGCAAAACTTAATAATCTAAAAATCCAGTTAACAATAAGGTTTATCAAGAATACGCACAGTTCCAATCCATGTTCTCAAGAGCTCTCAAATGCCTCTTTCTTTTCAATCTAAGACGATCAGTGTTTGCATGTTTCAGAGAAGCTTATCCTCGCGGCATTACTTGAAATATTCATACTCGATAGTTTACTTGACACAAATGAAGAGGAACAGTTCTAACTAAATACATTTCAGCAAGAAGGATATGAATAATAGCTTCAGGGAACTCTAGAAAAAATATTGTGATTGTAATCCCACACTGTGGGAAACGATAGCAAAGATATTATCTTTTGAACAACTAAACTTATACGTGGAAAATCTATGCGTTAGAATTAAGATAATTTTTTTTGATGACCGTGGTATTTGGGCCAGCTTTCGCGCACCTAGAATTAAGATAATAATTCAGTTCAACACCAAAAGTACTATTAACTGCTTAACACAATTTACCTCATGATAAATGTCATTTTCATTTCCCTTATAACACAGATTTGTAGTTTCTTACTAATATAATAGAAGCTCAAATTGCTAATCAAATTTAACGTGTATGATGGATCCAATTACTATATGGTTTGAATTTGTCAGTTAAGTTCTTCTTATTCTTCCAGGCCCTTGCAGCTCCGCCCCAACCTCCCCCCATCACCAGAAAAAACAAGTAAAATAAAAACTGAAATGTGCAGCGGGCAATGATCCAGTGACCACCGAGAGACATGCTCCATGCAATATAATTGTATACTGATAGAGTGAATAGAATGCTAAAAGGATCAAAACTTTTCACATCAATGCTAACAGTTTTCATGGCCCATCTAACATCTTCTATTTCCCTAAGGCCAGTGTACCATAGAATTTAACAGAAATATAATCTTAGTGAAACCTTCTGCAAATTTAAAAACTCTTTCAGAAACTCATTATCCAAAATGTTCCTCTGGTGTTCTGCAACAAAAAAAACCATGTCGAAAATGAAAAGTGCAAGTCCATTATGATGTTTACACACCTACAAGAGAAAAGAACTATGACAACGTAATTCCTGATCTCATGACTATTAATATCACACACTTAAGTTCTATTTCTGGCAAAAAATACCATGTGAAAGGAAGTGCAATCTATATTAGTATAAAGCGGCATTATTCCTTCACTAAATCCTCCCTCACTTGTCAGACTGTCATCCAAAGGAAGTTTTATGATATCTTGATTGGCAACCATAATGCTCTAAAGCACGTCGTTATGGCACTTTGGAACACTGCCAATGTGAAAGGAAATGCAACTATGAACAGAAGTACAGTTAATCACTCACCTCCCTGCCAATTATAGCAATTGAAGGTACAGTTAGTAGCCATGGGAATTGTCCAAACAAACTAGCCTCCAAAGGTTTGGTGCACAACAAGATCAAGGTGGCAGCGACCATTAGCTGTTGAAATCGAGAAGAGTTGTATAAAAAATGTCTGCTCTTTTATTACAAGCAATTATGCTGAAGAGTCTCACACATTATGGATAATGGAAGCAACTTGGCTAACAAACTGGCCAAACTTCCAGGTAATATCATGTGAGTGAAGAATAAAGAGAAAATACCTTATCAGCCACTGGATCTAAAAATGCACCAAAGGCAGTTCCTAAGTTCATCTGGACGTGTCAAACCAGCCAATTTTGAAAGTTGATATATAAGAAATTATAATTCAAGAAGAAATGATTCTATTGAACAGCAGAAGCGTACCTTGCGAGCAAGATATCCATCAAGCCAATCAGTTATTGCTGCAGCAATAAATATACCTGTTGTAGTGGTTGGTCCCCACCAGCTATCAACATAGAATGCTATATTAAAAAGGCTACAAAATCAGTTTTCTTTTACAGTGTATCATCTGAAAACAAATTATGTTGTCCAACCAAGAAAATAGAAAGAAAATAGAAAAAGTTATGAAATTCTAATAAACTCATGCTCTCATCCTGATTTGTCTTAATGGCTGTGTAAAGGGTAACAAGTGAAACTAAAATCCAAAAATTTCTGAGATTAAGTAATAAAAGAGATCAGCAAACTCATATGCAACTCATTAGAAAAGCTTACATAAAAGCATACAATAGACTAATAACAAGACAATTATGTTTAATCATCAGATGTCTGAAACGGTTACTCTCTTTATTCAAATATTCAGAAGTTTTATACAGCCTTTATATCAGAATCCAGGACAGTTTCCTCATAATGTATCATCTGTCTCTTGTCTCTAATCAGTATGCACCAGCCACCATGTTCCTCAAGTTAGCAGTTCAACAAGCAAAAGGGAAATTAAAAATAAAAGATCTTTTTTACTAATAACCATTGTTCCATTGCAAAAAGATACAAGTAACTAGTATTTCTTAGTACACGGAATTTCGGCAGAAAATCAGTGGCTTTCTCCTCTCCCACTCATTACACCAATCATTTCACACCAAATTGAGCAACTTCCTTTTTTTTCTGGATAAGTCAAATCGAGTAACTTTAATGCAAGACGAATACATACCTCCTTCTTCAATCTAAATGCATCAATCAATTCTACTAATCAACTTAACATTGAAACTCACAAAAAGGAGAAAATCAACTCCAATTTCAATATAACAACTACATTTACCACATTGCACACTCTCAATTAGCTAGGGTTAAACAAAACTAATTGTATCCCCCAAAAACTTACTGGTAACGAGAACCGGAATAGCGGCTACACGTCCGATTGTCAAAATTGTAGGCAGTGTGAGCAGTTTAGCAGACTTTGATAGAGCTGATGACGACGACGACGACTTCAATGTCTTCTCCCGGTGGTGATCCTCCTTGTTACCAGGTGTATAGCCCATGCCAGTGGTAGAAATATTCCTCACTGAAAAAGGGGCATACTCCTCCTTCTCCTCCTGACAGGAAAAAACTGAGACCTTCAAGAATGCCGGCGCCGGAGTTGAGATCCTCCGGCAACGGTAAATGTGTGTCGGCACCTCCGGAAAATTTGTTGTTGGCGCGGCGGTGGAGGAGAAGGTGCGGTTGAAATTGTAGGGCGTGTGGCCATAAATAGAGACCACAGTTTTGAGTTTGAGCCCCACAAGCATCGTCAATTTTTTATTTTTTTTGTAATAATACGCACAAAGGCTTCGGTTAGCCGAGCTGGTTGGTGAAGAGGCTTATTTTGCTAATATGTAATGTCTTTTAACTTGCGCAATCGATCTTGACGGTGTTTTTGTCTTTCAATTTTGTACAAGCTTAAATAAACACTTGAATTTATATATTATTAAATAAATAAATAAATATAGATGTTCTTATTTGATAGTCTACATCACAATTTCCATAATATAATTTGCTTTTCACGTGCAATATTTGCTTGTCCCATATATCACTAGAAAGATCATAATCTTTATAAACAGGCTACTATGTCCCATAATATATGTGTGTCTAATTATTTAAATTTATATAAGTTTAAATATTTACTTGTGTACATCTAAAATTGAAAGATATAAAAATCTCAAATTAGATGACATATTTATGTATTATGTTTTTTTCTTTCAATCTTATAAAATTATGATTCTATATGTCATTTGTAATTTAATAAAAAATAAAATATATGCTATTTGTTTATAAGAGATTTGTTTTTTCTACATATAGGTGAATGTTTGGATATTTCATATGAAAATTTGAAAAAAGTAATTTTTGTTTTTCAAATGAAAAATGATGATTGAAAATTAGATTGTATTTGATCATGAATATAAATTGAAGTAGCTTTCGAATTTTTGTGACTGAAAAAGGTAAAAATATTTTTTTATGTTTTTAGAATTTCTGAAAATTTCAGAATTTTACTTCAATTTGAGAAATTTTCAAAATTTTATGATCTATTTCTTGAGTTCAACTCCGCAACAACCTTAAATAAGTACTTGACTTTTATCTTTACCAAACATTTTTCAAACATAAAAAAAATAAAAATAAATAAAAAAATCAATTCAAACATCCTCCTAATTTAATAATTAAAAAATTAACTAAATTAGTAATTTTGTTTTTCAATTTAACTAAAATCAACTCAAACCCTAATGAACACTGTTGCTCTGAGATCTAGTTCGGTACTCACTGCAGCCCCTCTCTGTTACTCACGGCTTTCTCCTGAAGGTCACCTCTACCGCTGCCGATTAAATCACTGTAATTTCTTCATTTAGGATTACGTTTTGTTTCATTTTTGAAGCGAACTGTTAAATTTACATTCAAATTAGATCACAGTCCTGATCAGATATTCATCTCCATTGATTAATCGCAAGGTTCAAGCAATTTCACAATCAAAGAAGCGAATTGATCTCCAGAATGGCGTTAACGAACTTTATACTGACAGTTGCGGGAGTGAGCGCTGTGGTTTTACTGATGAGAAGCGACGTTAAACAGTCTGCTTCCATCTTCAAGCGCAACGTTCGTCAAATTCGCCACTGGCTTGAGGAAGAGTCTGCTTCAGCCGCTAAGTATGTCGTCTTTCTCTTTCCTGTTTATAATCAAGTATTTGCTCTGTAAAATTTGTTATCGTCTTGTGCTTGTAGTTTGCATTTAGTCATCTCTGTTTGGATTGAAAAAGTTATCCATTGATGAATGCTAAGTGATAAGCATTAGAACTGACCATATTCGTAGAACTAGTCGTGTTATTGTACAAGGGTAGCAGTGTGAGAAGTAATTGACTGGCTTAACACTAATCAGTTCTAGTTAGAATGTTATTGGTTCTTTCTTTGTCAAAAAAAGAATGTTCTTGGTTCTTTTCTTCCTGCTAATTTCCTCCATAACTCAAAATTTGCCATATCTGCCATTATACCTTTGGGTAGAAAGAAAGTACCCTGTGTTGAAGAGAAGAATGGAAGTTACATAATGGTTTATATTTTTCTTCAACATTAGGCCTGTCAAAAAGTCTCAAAACGGTTCGGTTCAGTTGGTCGTTCCACTCGCACATTTATTGTTCAAGCCCCTTTGCTATTGGTAATACAGCTCAACAACTGGCCAATTAGTGTCCAAGCATAGAGAAAAGTTGTTGCCACATTTTGCTAGTAAACATTGGATCTCTATCACTGATGATGTCTTCTGGTATACCATGAAGCTTGTATATGTTATCCAAAAATAGTTTGGCAATATGATAGCATAATTCAATGCATAATAACATGAAACAATATGTTTTATTCTTCTATAGTTAGAAGCCTAAGTCCCATAGTAAACTGTTTTATGAATTTTATTCTTGACATGTAGGTTCGAGTTCAAAAACTCTTTCTCCTTGTGCTTCTTCTTTTTCATTAATCATTTCTTGTCTTCTCTTGTATCTGAATCTTTGCTCATCTCATCTTATCATATTTGTTTCTCTTTATATTGAATCCTTCATTTTTGCTTGTTTGGTTATTAGTTGCAGTCGTTGTTCTGTTTGTGTATGAGATAGACGTGACATGCCATTGATATTCTTGTAGGGGAATGGAGAAGGCAAAGCCGAAGGAGATACCTCAGAAGGACATCCCCAAAGACGACAAACACTAGATTTGATTCCTCTGTCGAAATACATTCTTATCAGACGCCTTGCGATTTCCCAGCTACCATTTCAAATTTTGTTCCATAACATATGACTTATTTAGACTCCCCCATTAGTGTATGTATCCTGTTAAATATACTTTTGCCATTTTTGGTTTTGGCAAAATGAGCTATTTTCACATATGTCACCATAGAGCTTTCAAAATACTAATTGACATGAACTGAACTCTCTTGTAAGTTGTAATGATCATGATCTCTTAGATTCTCTTGTATCTTTCAAGCTACTAGGTCAAATAACATTTGAGACATCAATTGTTTTTTGTTTTGTTTCCCACCTGGTGTTTGGTACCCGCATGGATCCCGACTATTTCGGATTTGCGCTGCGTGGGTCCATTCGAGAGAAGCGCTCCACAGGGGAAAACAATCATTCAATGAGGTATGATACCACACAAGAAAGACAAGTTGCAGCGTTCCACAATTTTTTTCCTTTTTGATGATGAAAAAATGTTTACAAGTCCTTTAACTTGTAACCAATCTTCTGCCAGCAATTATATTGTTTGTTAATGAAACATTGGAAACACTCTTTTTGTTCACTTTTACTTGATAATGATTATAAGTATATTATTATAATATCCATATCAATTGAGGTACAGTCTTAAGTTATAGAAATGATTTAGAGAATAAATAATTGATATTGGAAGTAAAACTTTTTTTTAACGTGTTAAAAGTGATAGCTAAAAATAAAAAAGAGATTATTTTTGAAATATTAGACAAGTAAAAGTAAAGATAGTATTGTTTTGAGTTACGGAATATTTACTATTGAAGAAACTAGCTAGCATGTACAGATAAAAGCAAGTTACTCAAATAACAAGATTGTGCGTTCGAGTTATTAAAAAACCAAAAAGTGGAGGCACGAGCATGTTGATTATTGTAACTAGAGCTGTCAAAATGGGCTTGGCCCGCTAGGTCGGCCCAACCCAACCCTTGAATTAAATGGGGTTGGGCTCAATTTTTTCAGCCCATTTAAGAACGAGGCTTTTTAGCCCAGCCTCATTTGGCCCGCTGGCCTCGTAGGCCCAACCCGCAAGCCTCAAAGGCCAGCCCACGGGCTGTGAATTTAAAAATATTTATTATATATATTTTAAGTAGTGTTTTACTTGTTAAAATTTTATGAATAAATATTTTTAAAATATCAATATAAAATCAAGATTATATTTTTTACATATCTTTTACATTTTAGGGTCATTAGCCCACTAAACTTTCTTATTAACCCAAGTTCATTACTCCATTATAACTATGAATCTTTGACCTCTTTTACTTTTGTTTTTATGCCTAATTTTTCACTTCTCCTTTATTGTCTTGTTTATGAAAATAATGATCATGTAATGTTTTTTTGCTCGGATGAATCTTATGAATGTTGTATCTT
>JAJOOO010010581.1:0-44828 GCA_029582685.1 Solanum piurae
AAAACTCCAATTGATTTAAGCTTTACATTTCAAAAGAATGTAGGTGAAAGTGACTCTCAATTGGAATATGCCAGAGTGTTGGGAAGTTTGATGTATATTATGAATTGTACGCGACTAGATATAGTATGTGCTATTAGCAAACTGAGTCGGTTCACTAGTAATCCGAATCAAACTCACTGGATGGCAATAAAATGTGTGTTGGGTTATTTGAAACATACACAACATTATGCTTTGCATTATAATAAATATCCTGCCGTGATTGAAGGATATAGTGATGCAAATTGGATCACCAGGTCAAATGAAGTAAAATCCACAAGTGGTTATGTGTTTACACTTGGTGGAGGAGTAGTCTCTTGAAAATCGTCCAAACAGACATGTATCGCTCGCTCCACAATCTGGCTCAAACCCGTGGGACCTATTTCCATGCATTGCGATAGTCAAGCAGCAATAGGTAGGGCAGGGAGCGTTATATACAACGAGAAGTCTCGTCATATACGACGGAGACATAATACCGTAAGACAACTGCTCTCTAGTGGAATTATCACAATTGACTATGTGAAGTCAAGCGATAATGTGTCAAATCCACTAACGAAAGGCCTAGTGAGAAAGGCAGTTGAAAGATCATCTAAGAGAATGGGTTTACGGCTTAGGACAAGTCAGCGTGGCGGTAACTCTATCTAGCAGATTGGAGATCCCAAGAGCTAGATTCAAGGAGAAAAACAAAATTGTGACTGACGGTTCGACATTGTCAATCAACTCAATCCATTCTCATGGTGAAGACAATGTTCAGGAACAATGTTAAGACCTTAAGGCTTGTTAATGAGTTAATAAAGATTAAAGTTTTTAATGATTTGCTAAGTTTGGCAGATTTGACCAAATAGTGTATCTACGAGATGACATGGTTAGAAATCACCTATGTGAGTGTGAAGTGTAAGCCGCTTCAAAGAGAATTGTATGTCAAAAGCCTATTCTCTATATACTTATGAAACCAGGAGGTGTTCATGACTGAAACGAACACTACCGTAAGAATCATAAACGGTAAAGGGTTAATTGTGTGACATATGATTGTCTAGGTATACACCAAAGCTTGACGGTTCAATGATATCGCATCTACCGATTGACCAAGTATATCCGACATATGTTTACTACGGAAAGTCCAAGGGGAAACCTACTTATCCAGATGCAATTGATCCTTGCTTGTAAAGTACACACTCGTCCGTGCATTCCTTATGTTATAACCATTCCCCATTCACGTGGGGGATTGTTGGGTATGTTGCAAGAGTTAATGGGAAATGGAGGGAAGATGAAAAAAGAGAAAAAATCAAAGTTGGGAACTTGAAAAGTCTTCTTATGCTTTAGTGAAAAGGCATTTCTCCCTCATCGGTGGAGGAAAGAAAAATAGAAGAGTTTAAATATAGAAACACTTCTATTAATTGTTAAAAGGGTTGGAAAGAGGGACCCCCTCGTGCCGTCGTCGTCGTCGCTCGGCTTCGGCTTTGGCTTTGGAAAATGATCGATCAACAAATTATTTTTTGGACAAAGTTTGTTTTAATTACGACTCGGATACGCTATTTTTTGGACAAAGTTTGTTTTAATTACGACTCGAATTCGCGCGCGACCCGTTTTATTTAAATTTTTTCCCATTTTATTTAAATTTCCCGCCGTTGGAAGTGACTGTTCTGAAAGGTTGCAACTTTCAGAAATAATCATGACCGTTTAAAAGGTTGCAAACTTTCATGAATGGTCGAGTGGATTCTGAAAGGATTGCAACCTTTCGGAACTAGTTCCTCTTGCCTATAAATACATTGATTCTTCAGAATCTTTCCTTACGAATTTTTCTGATTTCTTCTTCTTCTTTTTCTGCACAAAGTTTCTTCGTGTACTTCACTGTTGTTGAGTGGTTCACTGACACCAGAGTTTGGGTATCAATACGCTGGTGATTGAGATCATTCTATCCTGGGAGGACATATTCCAAATCAAACCTCAGATACTATAGAGGAATAATTTCCTTAAGGGGACACTGTGCATTCAGTGGGCTTGATCTTTTTCCTGATTCTGTGTTTCCAGATTGTGGTACGTTTTTTACAGATTTTAGTTTGTCAATTAATTTATGTTCATCTATTTTTACTGGTTTGTTAAACTTGGGTTACTTCGTGTTTCTGCAAAGTTTATTGAAATCAATAATTCTGTTTTTTAAACACAGATTGGCAGCACTAGTAATAGAGGAATTGATAATGCAAGAATTATAATATAAAAATTATTTTTGTTTGGATATTTGATTCATTATACTTAGAATGGCATAAATATGATGTGATATAAAATATAATTTTATTAATTTTATAAAATTGAGAGGGTATTCATGATGTATTTGATACAAACGCACGGGATAATTTTGTTTTTTTGGTGTTTAATATACTTATTGTTATTTCATTAACCATTAGAAGATGTAACGTAATGTAATGGTTGATGTTGCTTCTCTCTTAATTAGTGATTTTTGGTTTGAATTTTAGATATGATTTTTTTTTTAGGTACAAGACCGATTCAACAACATCAGGGGTCTAAAACGAAGCTGAAGAGAGGAGTCCTAATATTTCCTTTTTTCATCATATATATTTTTATTTAAAATCTATTTTTCTAGCTATTTTAGATGCGAAGTCATTAAGTATTGTTTTAATAATTCCTTTTAAAATGATATAGCTAATTCATTCAATCTCTCTTGAGACATTGTTGATCTTAAAGAAGATTAATCAATTTTAATTTCAAAAAAACTTCTTTTGGCTGAGGCAACGCTGCAACGGTTACATGAACGGTTAACATTATTCTATAGGCAATATGTATATTTGAAAAAGAATCAAGTCTTTTTATTTGATTGAGTATTTTCATTAGATCATTATCTTCTACTTGTATTATTTCTCTTAACACTTTTAATTCAAAAAAATATTTTCATAACTATCAGAATAACTATTATGTGTTAAAGAAAGTTCAAGGTTAAAGACAATATTTTTTAAAATTCTCATCATCTAGTGATTCAACATTTTACCACTAAATAAGAAATCAAAAATATTTTCATATGCTTCAATTGGTTCAAATCTATTTTGAAGTCATGTATAAAGAAATCAACTCTAAAAGATTCTTCAAGGGACTTTGTGATTTCGTTATCCATATTTTCTTCAAATTATTTCTTATGAAATTCAGGTTTATATTCATCTCATATGCAATTTCCTTAGTAGAAATCATAGCATTCATAGTATATATAAAAAAAATTTAAAATAACATATATAAGTAATTGTTTTTTTAAAATCCCCTCCCCCCAAAAAAAATATATATATATATGGGGCTTCAAGCGATGACTTTAGTGGCCTAGGGGTTAAGACGACCCTGCTTCGGTAGGAAACACTTACTTGGGTTCCTATATGACGCAAATTCAATTATAATCGAACTTTAATACTAGTACCAAACACCGACTAAAAAACCAATAAATAATAAATTATTCCATGCTGTTAGGTATAAAAACAATACATCAAATGATATATTATTAATGCATGAATTATCTCTGCAAGATTCAAAATATAACTTAAATAAAGGTTAAGATATATCAAATTTTATATCATGATAATATTAGCTAATATCACATTCCTTAGTAGACAAAAAAACGATAAAGGTAAAAATAAAACCGTGTTTGATACTTGCACAAAAATAATACTTTAATTCATTAATATATGTGTTTTGATCTTTGAATATAAACTTTTGCTATTTGAATATATTAAGTGATTTGAATTTTCACTTTAATTACGTGAGGGTCGAGGAGAGTGGTGTGTATGTAATTTTATTCTTACTTTGTAAAGATAGAGATGTTTTTGATAAATCATCAACTAAAGTAAAACATACCGAACTCAAGTATGAAAAACAATACAGTAATAAAAAAAGCATGCTAAAAATAAAAGATAAATGAGAAGAACACTAACAAAATGACAAACAAGTAAATGAAACAACAAGTAACAAAATCGAAGAATTAAATAGTAGTAGAGAAAACTAGACAACACTCAAATACCTACTAACCTTCTACCTAATCTTCATGTTCTATACCCACCTATTTGGGGTCATGTCCTCGGTAAGCTAAAAAGGTGTGTCATATCCTATTTAATTACCTCTCTCCAATATTTCTTTGGTTTACCTCTACGTCTCTTCATACCTATTATAGTCAACCTCTTACACTTCCTCATTTGGGGCATCTATGCATCTTCTCTTTACATGCCCTAATCATCTTAATCCCGTCTCTCTCATTTTGTCCACCACAGAGGATACTTCCATTTTATGCCAAATGTATTTGTTGTTACTCCTATCTTTCTTATCATGTCCACATATCCATCTCAAATATCCTCATTTTCGTTACTTTCATCTTATGGATAAATGTGTCAATACTTGACCAGCCAACACTCCGCCCTATAACATGATTGGTATAACAACCACTTTATAAATCTTACCATGTCTTGGTGATACATTATCACACAAGACACCAAATTTGACTTCATCCACCACGCTCTAATATATATGATATGTAACATTATTGTCAATCTCCCCTTTTCCATGAATTATAGAATATACTTAAAACTTTCGTTCTATGTAATGACTTGATTATCATTCCTCACTCGCTCATCTTCCACATGAGTAACATTATTGAACTTGCACTCCAAGTATTCTGTTTTAGTCCCACTCAACCCGAATTCTTTAGACTCCTAGGTTTGTCTTCAAATTCCCACCCTATTATTAACTCTGTCGCGTGTCTCGTCTCAATACTATGTCATATGCTAATAGCATACACCATGACACACCTCTCCTTGGATATACCTCATGAAAGATAATGAACTAAGAGTTAATTCATGGTGAAACCCCATTTCAACAAAAAAGTGCTCGAGTCTCCTCCCATTAGACCCACTCAAATTTTAACTCTCTTGTACATGTCTTTAATCGCCCTAATGTAAGCTATCTATACATTTCTAGACTCAAAATATCTCTATAAACCTCCATAAGAACTTTGTACGTTGTATATTTTTTTAAATCAATAATCATCATATATAAGTCTTTTTTTTCTCCTCTATACTACTCCATCAATCTCCTCACGAGACACTAATTCTATTTATATTAATTGAAGTGTTGGTATTTTTTACTAAGCGTTAGTAGTTTTTGTCCAAGAACTATTTCATTAAAAAGGGATTGAAATTCATGAAAAAAGAAGAATATACAGGGTGAAATTCCAGCCAAGTGGAGAGATTGAGAGATATAAGGAAAGACAACCACAAGACAAAATGAAGAAAGAAAAATAATATAGACAAGAAAAAAAAAGTTACTCCCTCCGTTTCGTAGTACTAGTTATCATTATTTTAAAAAACAATTTTCTCAAAATTAGTTGTCCACTCTACTAAATTAAGAAAGTATTAATTACTCTTTCTGTCTCTCTGATAACTTGTACATTTTTCCTTTTTTACTTGTTTCTTTTTATTTGTCTATTTTGACAAATTAAGAAATGACAATTATTTTTTATCTATTATACCCTCAATTAATTACTTTAAAAATTGGTAAAACTTCTTGAAAATCTTAAATTTTTAATTCATCCACTTCATAATTAAGGGGTAAACGATAAATTCATTATATCAATCATTATTTTCTTAATAAGTGTGTCAATTCAAAAGTGGACAAGTAATTAGAGACAAATGAGATAATTTTTTTTATGTTACACTTGTAAATAATTCTTTTTGAAAGTGTTCACATTTGTTTGTAGAATCTTAAGAAATTTTTTAAAAGATGAATTAATAAAATTATTTCTTATTTATGATTTCTTAAATATCGTATAAAATGAAAAGTGATCAATTATTATGGAACAAAATGAATATTAAAGTCAAATTAAAACTGCCGACCTACAACTTGGACTTTCTTTATAATAATCAACCTAAGGCATGTAGAATTAGAGAAACCAACCACATTAAAATTTAATTATTTTATTGCATTATTATTGTTTTCATATATTATAGTACTAAATATTTGGATTTATTGAATTTAAAAAAAGAAGAAGGAGTAGTTGCTATCATAGTCAAATAAATTGATTGGCAAGTGGCAACGTTCAACGTTCTAACCTATACTGCTAGTAGACTCTGGACTGTGGACTCCAACTGGCAATTGATTTTTATCTTTTTACTCTCTCCGTTTCTATTTATATATCATCATTTCAGATTTTATGTTTCTATTTATCATTGTACTTTTATTTAGTGATTTTTGAAGTCAAATTTTCAATAAATGAACATAGACATATTTACTTTAAATTGACCATGAGTCAAATTCATATTTTCAAGACTAATAATTCTCTAGGGTAAATTAGGAAGAATAGTGTTATTTATGTATTAATTTTGTGAAATGACAAATATTAATGAACATCTATTTTTAATAAGAACGACATGTAAATAGGACAGAAAAAGTATTTGACACTCAAATAACTCCCTTATTAATTATAATCCATTTCTAAGAAACAAGAAACAAAAAAAAGAAGTGCAGTTGGGTTTTTTAATATAAGATGAGCAAATTTTACTCATAAAAATATTTTAATTGACATTACAAAATTGAAATTAATGCACACAAGTTGACACTTGCTGATGTTTGAACAGTTCAAAGGACACCCCACATCAATAGTTTTAGCTACTTAAACAACTAGAACTAACAAGATAATTTGTTTGGATTTTCAAGTAAATTCAATTCTTAATTTCTCACATAAACTAGGGCAGAAAAAATAGTGGTTAGTGTCTTAAGTGATATATAAAGGGAGATGATTATTATTTGTCTTTTTTTAATACATAAGGATTGTGATGTGTGAAGAATGGGATAAAAACGAATATGCGCAATGCACTATAAGTTTAGTGATGTGAGTGATTGTCATTTCTTTGGAATATATATGGTAGTTTCCCATTTGGATTATTATTATTATTGTTATTGTATGCATTTTCCAGTCAAGGAAAGTGGCCAACGAAACTTCAACTTTGGTTTATATTCTACCTTGCACAAGACAAAAGGTTTTAGAATATTTAGTCTTTTGGAATATAAATTAAATACTGTTCAAGTTACATCATAAAACTATCCATCATGCATTGCATATTCAAATTAATGATGCAATAGTAAGAGTCCTTGCTATCATCGTCGATCGTGTGATCAGAAGGTCATGACTAATTCAAATTGTAAAAAGAACATATGACATAAATATATGTATTTTGCCCGTATTTATAATCGAATAAGCATATGATAGTTAATTGAAGCAATCACTATATATATAGAGATATTCAATTACACGTGAAGAACCAGAGTTAGCACCCATTGATGAAGCTCAAATTTAGGTTCGTAAAAATGCAACCATTGATGATGCTGAAATCATATTCACAAAATCGAAATCATTTTCGACTAGGTGTAGTTTCAAAAGCTTGAAAATATCTTAAGGTGCTTATATCTCAAAGTTTAGAAAGATTTGATTAGTTTTTGAATTTGAATTTTAATGTTGAACAAGAACACAATATATAGTATAGTTTGTATATTGCACGTAGGTCGTGTATATAATAGTGATACATTTGACATACATAGGATATATACACATGACATATAGTGATATATATAGCGTTATGGTCAATACAAATTGTGAGACAAATTTTCATCTATATCATTCTTCAATGAATTCTAACTTTTCCTGATCATTAGATAACTTATTTCTTAGAAAAAATAAAATAAAATAATATTTTCTTTTGTACAAAACATACCATTAATCACTACCATTCTAGTTGGATCTTCTTCTCCTATTAACTTTGTGAATTTCAAAATTTATCTTCAAATTAAGTGTGTAAAACGTTACCATGATGTGGACAAAATCTTCTTAGCCAAGAGGAAGATTTTGCACAACTTTTAAGTTAACAACTATAGAGACAGGCAATTTACGTGAAAAAGTACGTAATGTTTGTGAGGAAAATAGTTCAAATTTCCATACACAAACCAAATCTAAAATAGTTAGTCATATATATGCGGTGAGTTATTAATAGTTGTTTATTTATGTTGGTAAATGGTAATGCATGTGACTACCTTTCAAAAAACATAGTAGTATTTATTTTTATTTAAAAGAAGAAACATGCTATTTTCCGTGATGTGAAAAATAAATAAAAAGAAAATAGCAGTTTTGTATGGATTTAGAACGATTCAGTATTACAAATCATTGACCATCCTTTAAAGTTGTTCACTTACGCACCTAAATCCAATTTTATACCTATTTGACACTCCAATTTTAATATATTTGCACGTATTAGACACCACAACGGACATGACACAAGAAGTTACTTTCACATGATACTGGGCAAATGAGAATTAACATACGTTTTCCTTCTTCATTTTTTTGGGGGAAAGAGAACCGCTAATGTAATAATTTTTTATTAAACGAAGAATCCGAACACTTTGGGAGACACTAGGCGCAATTTCCTAGAAAAAAGGGAAAACTACATACACATTTAAGATAACATAATCTCTAAAAAATCCTTACCATTTGAATTAATTACAAAAAAAAAAAAAACCCTTTTTTCCTTTTCTCTTAACATCCGGATACATCACTTCATCTCTATCAGATACATTACAACTTTGTTTATGTACAATATATCGGATACAAATGCTATTGTTGATACATAACACTAATGATTTCAAACCTAAATCAATATGAATCTGATTTATAGTTATGTATTGTTTGCTATGTATCAGGCGAAGGAACAATATATCAGTGAGTTTTGAAAAATAAAGAGTTATTATAATTTTAAAAAAATTCAGAGTAGGATGTAATTAACGCCCAAATTATTGGATTTATTGTGCTTTACAATTTACCAAACAAACACATAGGACTTAGGAGGCACACGATCAACAAAGGCCCATATAAAAGCCCATATGATGTAGAGCTGTATCATGGCTATATTGCTGGTGTAAGTGGCACCTGTTAGCCACTTTTAGGACAGTTATTTAAATTATAGCCATTATTTGCAAATTATATAAAATTCAGTCAAAAATGCCTTTTAATAACCTGATCCTTTAATATCTTTCACAATATCAATGCATAAACTTCAGTGAAAATTAACAACTAAGACCCTAATTAAAAGAAGGTTAGCATACAAATTAAAAACCTGACATTATGTTTGGGTGCCAAAAAGTTAAGTGGAAGCAGTAAGATATGAAAAGAGGAGGCATCAAATTAAGATTACTTGCCTTCTTTGCTTCACTTAATTCTTATTCTTTGCCTTTTCATCAATCCAACTTTCTACTACAAGTCTTCAAGAAGCCATCTTATTCACAACAACAACAACAACAATAATAATTCTGTAATTGTTTTCAAACTTTCATCTTGTCTTCCATATCCAAATTTTGATCATAATGTCCCGCCAACGCGAAACCAACCCTTATTTTCTTCCACCACATGTTCCTCCACTTGAACAACATGAACCACAACATCCTCCTTTCTCTTCTCAATTTCCACCTTCTAATGCAAAAAATCAAACACCACATGAACCACATTCTCCTGGTGATTCTTATTTTCCAAGTCCAACAATGCCAGTGTCAACGAGACATTCCCAGCCACCACAACTTCATTCAGGACCACAACCACATACTGGTCATAACTCTCACTTACCAACACCAGTACCACCACCACGACATCAGCAGCCACATTCAGGATCTCGACCACATAGCCAACATCATCGTCACTCTTCAGGTGAGTCCAAAACGTTGCTTAATTCCTGCTTTAGCGTACTAAGAGCCATCATCACTGATGAGCTCAGTCTTTAACAACACTAGTACTAGACACTATATCTGGTTAACAAAGTGATACATCAATTGTTGGCAAAGAAAACGTCATGACTGAACTTTTATCAATTAAGAACAAGCAATTAGGGGTCTAGTATAGGAAGCCAGCTACGTATAAAAACCTAACACTACATTTTGAGCTTATTGACATGATTTTAACTGCGTAAATATGTTTATGATTCATTGCAGTTTTCTACTCTTTTGAACATATAATTATTATTTGTAATTACCAACAAACTTTGATGTTTTTTTGAGCTTTTCACTTTTGACTACTTTGTTCAGGTCTAGTGCGAGTACCCACTAGGCGTAAAACTAGGCCATTTGCATGGCTAGTTGCAGGTTTTTGTGCACTTTTCTGGGTCATGGTAATAGTAGCTGGCCTAGCAATCCTCATCATCTATCTTGTATTTCGCCCAAGAAATCCAAAGTTTGACATAACTAGTGCCACACTCAACGCAGCCTATCTTGACATGGGATACCTCCTTAATGCTGACCTTACTATACTTGCAAACTTCACAAATCCAAACAAGAAAGGGAGGGTGGATTTTCATTACGCCATTCTTGATCTTTATCATGGTGGACACCTATTGGCTTCCAGTTACATGGACCCTTTCTCGACAATGAGCCATGAGTCGAGGTTTCAAGATGTACACTTGGTGAGCAGCCAAGTGAGACTTTCTTTGGAACAAAGCCAACAACTGAAGAAAGAAGTAGATAATGGAAGAGTGAAGTTTGAAGTGAAGGGATTGTTTAGAGCAAGGTCTAACTTAGGGAGTTTCCTTCAATACTCCTACTGGTTGTATACCCAGTGCACTATTGTGGTTACCAGCCCTCCAACTGGTGTCTTGATTGGCAGAAAGTGCACAACAAAGCGCTAACAGTCAACAGAGCTTATTATTTTGACTTCAAGAAATGGCTTCAGTTACCTGTGCTGTCTGCTCTTTCACTCATGTTTTGGTTCTCTGTTCTATTTTCTGTCAATATATGATTTGGGGCTTTATTACCTCTTACCATTCTTTGTCAATTTTACCCACAACACCTTAATATATTGGAGGAGCTTTATATTGCTTTTATTTTATTCCTCAACTACGTAGAATGGAAAGGGCACTGAGCCCTGAGGTGACAGCTTATTTGCCGAATATTCAAACTAGAACACAGCATTCATATAACAAAAACACTAATACATGGATTTTTCAACACCTGCATAATCATGGAATCATATAGGTTACATAGAGATGCGAACTAGAGGTTGCAAGACAAATCCAAATGCAATGTAATGTTTTACTATTGAGGCGTAAAGAGACGGATCATGTAATTATCTTATTGCAATTGCAAAAAGGCTAAGGTTCTGAACAAAAATTGGGACTGCCACAACAATAGAATTTCTTGAGAGATGGTGAAAGTGGACATTCTCTCAAGCATAATACATACAAGTTCTCCCTCATACGAGGCACATAACTTCACTAACTATATTCTCTTCTCATAGAAATGCCAAATAATTCGATACCTTGAGATTACAATACAGGTATGGACAACTGATGCAGGAGTGAAGACAAACAAAAATGCATCCTCTTATAACCTCCGGAATTGGTCCCTAGTGAAAAAGGGATGCCTTAGGGCATCACGAGCCGTCATTCTGATAGATGGGTCAAATCTAAGGAGACCTTGCAAAAGGTCTATAAGATCACCAGCTGAATGATCAACATGCTGCATCACTAAATTCTGCAGCAAAGCCCAGAGAATGTATGTAAGATGCTGGTGAATAAAAAACAAGTGGAAAAGGAGAACACCAATTGTTGATCTACCTGGAGACGAGGCAACTTTATCACGGACTTTATGCTCTCTCGGGAAGTGGCACCTTCAGGCCAGTCTAATCTACCCCTCCTTACATATTTCTCTGCATGTCGACTATCCAAATAAAAAGAGAATAAGTTGATTGCTGATAATAACGGATGATATGAACATAATAAAGCAACACTCACTCCACTTTATTTAACATCTGTGATGGTAATGGACCCAGTACTCTTTCCATCATGGCCAGGTGCTCTAAATTTTCGTGTGTCTGGAATAAAGCTTCACCCTGCAAAACCACCCCACATGAATAACTAGTATCTAGTGCATTTTCCATCAACATATAAACATCTGACTTCAAAAAACAGATTAATGATAAGATCAGATGGCCTAGCAAATACCGAGCATAGTTCTACCAAGATGCAGCCCACGCTCCATAAATCACACGGGTAGCTCCATCCAAGACCTGAAACAAACATAAAGCCCAGTAATCAAGTTAGAGATCAATGCTAAAATTAGTGAGAATTCGCTGAGGGGAAGAAAATCTAAACCCACCAAGAATAACTTCAGGTGCACGGTAATGTCGTGTGGACACAATATAGTTGTGATCTGGTCGTTCGTAAGCAGTGCTACCAAAGTCTATTACTTTGATAGCACTTGACTTTGGTAACCTTTTATAAAATGATCTGTCTCTGTGTGACCATGGTGTACCCTGCAAAAGCAAGTAAAGGAACATACGCAGACAGAGCTATAAATGATGTGGCATGATCTCCAGAGGGCTAGTTAATTCTAGTCATTGAAAGAGTATAACACAATCTTAAGAGCTTGAAAAACAGAATCTAAAATACCTTGTAGTCGGGCACTTTTATGTAGTCTGCAGAAACAAAGAGTATATTCTCGGGCTTAAGGTCTGTATGGATGAGACGCATATCATGCATGACTGCAAACAAAGGACACAATAAGCATTCACAGTCCATGAAGAAGTGTCTTCGAAACAGTGGTGGCAATATAAAGGCAGTAACTTAACTAACAAAATAGCAAAAGTAAAATGCAATAGATTAACTCTTCGAGAGCAAGAGAAAAAAAAGTTGCCAAGTATCTCATACTAGAAAAGTGAAATGAAGAAGTATAGACCACACACATGCTACACATTCCAACAATTGCCTCCCAATTTCACGAACTAGATCAACTGGAAATGCGCGATAACTGTTTTTCCGTAGAAAATCGAATAAACTTGGTCCAAGCTTCTCAAATACCTGTTAAGACCATTAAATTCATTGCAAGTCTTAAGTCCCCATGGAATTCGCAAAGTTGGGGATATCAGGTTACTACAAATCAGTAATGTACTTACTAAGCAAATATGGTTACGATAATCAAACCAGTTCCGTAATTGTACACAACTGCAAAGAAGGAATTTTTTTAACCATCACACGCAAACTTGCATTTATATGAAGAGCTAGTTTATTCAACATAGACAAGACATACCGGCTTCCACCCCTATCATATCTTCCTAGCAGCTGAAGCACGTCAATTTCTACCATTGCTGCTTCACGATACTTCTTTATACTTCGGATGATTTTAATGGCAACAAATTCCTTCTGCTCTCTGTCCCAGCATTCTAGAACTTGACCAAAGGTACCTGGTGAATAATAAAACATTGAAGAAAAAGATCCATGGTCAAACAAAAGTGATATTTTAAATAATAAATCAGGAAAAGAAAATATAGACTGACCTTCACCGATCTTTTTGAGAATTTTATCTGCAATTACAGGAATGAAATTGTGTAAGAACATTATGGAGGGAACAGACTTATACTTGAATGCAACTAAACTAAAGGTGTTGAAAATATGCAGTCAAGCATAGATATGATGAGAAATAAATTTTGACATTTCAAAAAGCTTCCAGTATTCTGCCAGGGAGAAGAGATATGTCACTCCTTGATTTGGCCCACACTAGGATGGGAAGGAAGGTCGATTCCTAATGTTTATGCAAGCACATACATCTATAAAACAATGTGCAACCTCATTTCTTACACTTCCATGATGGTCATTTATTATGCCTGGGCAGAGAAATGGATTGTTGAGAAGAAGTAATCCTCACCTATTGGTTTTTTACTCACTTTCTTTAATTAGTAAAAATATATCTTGCATAAAAAAAGGGGATACTTCCATATACTTTACGCATAATGATCAAGAAGAAAAACTTATTTTCTACGCATTTTGTGGTTTCTATTTGCTACCTAGGAAACCATAATTACATAATTTCTTACGGAAAAAATGATGGACTTCAGCACGAATCTAACACATAATTCCAGAAAGAACTGGAATATAAGAGCAACCAGAAAGAACCTAACATTTACTTTGATTAAGCAGAGCCTAAGACATATATAACATGGCGATGAAAAAAAGTAATTACAGCGAGTTGTTAAATTCTCTCCAAGCTCAAACATGTAATGTCCATCTTTGTCATCTTCTCGCCGCGGAGGAGAGCCTTTTTGAGCCAGTCCTTTTACATATAAATTATCATGATCGGGTAGTAATCTTGAATGCACATAGCTCGATGAATTGCCAACCTCTTGCCCATAATAAATTCCTGACTGAGCCTACAGACAACCATTCATTCATATTCTTCTGAAAAAGATATAACATAAAACCTACCCTATATTTAACACTAAACTGAATTTTGAAAGAGTAACAACCAAGATGGATATTTTTACACAATTCCCAACTCAACAAACTTACTAAGCTGGACGTAACTATTAAATCACTACAAAATTATTGACATGATTTTCATTTTATAAAACTTTGTCCAGTAACAAATATTCTCACCAATATCAAATACCACTACACCTTTCAGTTTATATCGCATAAATCTTCCTATTCTACTGGGATCGGTTTGTACCTTTTTCATTATGATCAATTCATATTTAAATCATGCTAATTCAAATGCCAATGACACTCAAAAGAACCTCTAGAAAAAGCTATATTTTTATAAAAAAATTACAGATTTCAGTGAAAAAAACTTCTATGTTTTTCTTCCCCCTCCAAGTAAAAGTCCCCAAATGGAGTAAAATATCAGATCCAAATCAAATAAACAAAAGTTTACAGCTATTCATTTTATACTACAAGTTCATTTAAACATCAACTTCTCCTCTAATATCCTATCTTAATTCATCATAACTTGGCTTGCAAAACATTCATGGGACAAGAACTTCAATTGAAATCAAAATACTCGAACTATCACTTTATATCATTTTCTGAACTTCTCACAAAACAAAAAAAAATCAACAACACCAGAACTTTCATTGCCAAATGTAATCAAAACACCACCAATTTTTTCTCATTTTCCCAACAACATCTCATAAAAAAAACAGAAAAGAATCAATGAGACCAAAACATTCATTTAACCATGACTTCAATTCCAATCCAAATCCTCAAAAAATGAGCTACATATGTTTCATTCTCCGAACGAAGAAAAGGTTAAAATCAATAACAACAAAAATACGAAAAGAGAAGAAGAAAAAAGGTGTACCTTGGGAGTATGTGAAGGATCCCAATCTAATCTTGGACGTTTCTTAGGACGACGATCCATGTAGGAATGTGGATACTCCGTTACGTAATCCATTTCCATCGATCAAATCGATGAATACATGAAGAGAGAAAACCCTAATCCCCAATTTGTTTCTGAGCTAAGGAGCAGCAAAAGCTAATGGTGTGGAGTTCCAACCGGTGTCTGATTGAGAATGTGATCGATGGCTCACCGTTGGATTACAAAATTAGCTTTAATCACGACCGACTCATGGTTAACCATGGTTAAGTTATGTGGTTACTTTATTTATCTGTTCTTTCTTTTCGTTTTTATTTCTCTTCGTTTTAATGTGTTTTTAAAAAAATCTTATGCGTTTCCATTCCAAATATTCTATTCTCCAGGAGGGTTAAAATTTGATTAATTGATTTTTATTTATGTATGTATATATCTATATTATTATTATTATTATTATTATTATTATTATTTATTATATAAAATAAATATTGAATGACAAACATATTCTTTAAATACTGAATAACTATCAAGGATCACTTAAAAACCAATTCACACACATTGTTATACTAATCAAATCTCAGACACACTCCAATTTCTAACAAAACGTCCAAGTGTTATGCTCATCCTTTTAGGTATTGATAGGAGGTAGCATAAGGTCCTGCGCAGGTAGCTTTCCATCAAGTAGTTCCACGGATGAGTGGTGATAATACGTTCACTGAACAAATGATCATTTGTTACGCATATAGGAGAAACTGTTATATAGGAGAAACTGTTATCCCCCATCTGATTAGGCTATTCACAGTCAAGAGTTTGTTATCCTGTTAGATTTCTCCCTTTAGAAAGTTGTTAGCTAATTCTATAGAGAAGATGAAGTTTACTATGAAATTCCCATTCAATTTTCTTGATCAACAATGTGACTTACAGGTTGTTATATATAGACTTCCTAACTAACTTATCTAACTAACTTTGCTAACTTCTCTTATTTACACTTCAACTCTACTACCTCTAAGTAATCCTTTCTCCAATACATTCCATCTGTGTTAAAAGACGATTTCAACGTATTATCATAAAATCAAATTATTTCCGGATGGACGATCTTCACGTACTCAACTTATAATCATAACACGATCTTATTAATCATATTCATATTCAATCTCATGTCAATTCATATGCATAAATAATATCAACAAAGTAGGGGCATCTCAATCAATCAAGTATTGGTATGACATATAATCACAAGTATACATAAGTATTGGTATGTATTATGCTTGAGAGAATGTCCACTTTCACCATGTCTTTCCTATCTTATACTACTCCAACTTGACCAAGAAGATTATGCATTGCCCCTTTAGATTGTCAAAGCCATATCCGAGAACAAAAAGGTTAACGTAAACAAATAGAAGCAGTGTAGTAAAGCTAATTAAAGCATTAGTCAAATGACTTGCTGTCTTTAAATTGTACAACCATACCCGAGAACAAAAAGTAAATGTAAAGAATTATAGAAGCTGAGTTATCTTTACATTGTCACACTTTAACTAGTTTAGGTTCTGTCATCAGCGTTTGGGGAGGAGTGAGATGGCACCTTTTCTTGTGTCTGGATTGCCTGATTGAAAGACTTCAAAACACTGGTAAGGTTTTCCATTGCTTTTGCTTGAATTCGAATGAGGTCGTCTTTCTCGCTAATTTCCTTTGCATGCTTTATTTTCAGCTGCTCAATCTGCCTCTCTTTTTCATCGAGTGCTGCTGCACATCCCCAAAGTCATCATCAGGCCTTCTCGATCGACGCCTCAAGTCAAAGAAGTTTCGTCTTAATTCTGGAACAACAGGAGTCAACCTCCTCTTCAAATTCGTTCTTCCGGATGAATATGCAATTATTCCGAAGTCAAGTGCAGTGTTACTGGGAAAAAAGGGCCTAAAAATGCAATCTGCGGAACACTTTGTATTCGAGAAAGTACAAGCTCCACATCTTGGAAAATTCTCCTCGCCGCCAATATGCTGCTGGACATTTGCTTCTTGTTCCTCATAGTGTGGATTCCCAACGCCTGCGTCAGCTTGGACTTCTTGATTCTGAATTACAATGTGATCTGCTTCGTTGTCAAAATGTACTTCTGACACAACGCTGGAGAGTGGATTATCAAGTGCATCATCAACGTGTTCATCATGCCGTTGATGGTCTGGATTAACAAATTCAGGTCCTCTTATGGAAGCATCTTCATCGATAGCTTCATTTCTAAGAAACGTCCGAGGAAAGATGAGATCACACCGGTCATTGCCACTTTGGGAGTTGAAGGCGTCTAGGTTAATAGTTGGGGAAAATTCTTGATTAAACTCTTCTGTGGCTCGGTCTCCTGCAGCTAATGTCTGTGTAAAGACGAGTTCCATCTCTCCAATATCAACTTTGATATCATAGTCGTCTAGGTTAAAATCTTCATCATCATGTGGGGCAAGTTCACCGCCAATCTCTTCCATTCCTCTGTCTCCTGCAGGTACAACTTCTTGACGAGGCCCTGCCTCTTCATCATCATGTGGGGCAAGTTCACCGCCAATCTCTTCCATTCCTCTGTCTCCTGCAGGTACAACTTCTTGACGAGGCCCTGCGTCTTCATCATCATGTGGGGCAAGTTCACCGTCGATCACTTCCATTCCTCTGTTTCCTGCAGGTACAACTTCTTGACGAGGCCCTGCCTCTTCATCATCATGTGGGGCAAGTTCACCGTCGATCACTTCCATTCCTCTGTTTCCTGCAGGTACAACTTCTTGACAAGGCACTGCCTCTTCATCATCATGTGGGGCAAGTTCAACGTTGATCTCTTCCATTCCTCTGTCTCCTGCAGGTACAACTTCTTGACGAGGAGCAATTGGATCAACAAACCCGTCTCTCCCTGCTTCTTCTGGATTGGGTATATTTTCGAACTTCCGCTTCATTTTTTCTGCTAATTCTTCTTTTTCTTGAAATGGAGAAGAAGAAGAAGGAGAGGGTCAAGCAATTTCAAGAGGAGCCAAGTAATCTGTTAACGGTCGTTATACTTTATTTACGATAAGTAAGGCTTTAAATAGTTTAGAATTTTTAAGATCGATCAAGTTAGTTATTATATATTTTTTCTAGTGCTGGTTAACTTATAGCCCAGTCATAATTTTAACTGGACGAGTTATAAATATAAATTGTCTTTGCATTAATTTCATATCTTTAAAATAATTCAAATGTATTTTGAAATTAAAATATGGACTGGTATGAATAGTATTAAAAGATATAAAATTTACTACTATATTCATTGTTTATTACTTTCCTTCATTGCATTTTATGTGAACATTTTACTGTTTGGAATTTGGATAGTCAAATTATTTTTCTTTGAATGAATTTTCTGATTTTATTAATAAATATTTTCAGTCATTTGCATTGACTTGTTGTACTTGTCGTAAAGACTAAAAATTCCTTCCGTTTATGACTTGGTTTAAAAATGTCTTTATTGTTATTTAAAGGGTCAAAATACTCGTATTTCATATAAATATATTATGTATTTTATTTTTAATACACTATTTTTTAAATAATATTTTAAATCTGTAACTTAAATTAACCAAAAAGAAATAAAAAAGAGTAATTAACTAAATAATTCTATGTTTCTTGTTTTCCTAAAATTAAAAATTTGTTACTGTTTTTTAATTTAAATTTTAAAATTTCCTCTTTTGTAATACAATATAAATATAAAAGTCAAATCTTTAACTAATAATAATAATAATAATAATAATAATAATAGTAATAGTAATAATGATGATAATAATAATAACATATAATATATAATAATATAGTAATAATTTGAATAATAATATATTTGAATTGCAAATCAGTTAGTTTCCATGAAAACTGTTTTTCAATTTGTATTTTAAAATGGATAAATGCAAACTCACAAAAAGAGGATATAACTAAAATTGAATCACATTTATTTTTACCTTTTTAATAACAATTACAAGATTAGTTTTTCTCTCCTACGATTGTTAAATTAATTAATTAATTTTTTTAATTTGTTATTGTAATTTTTTATTTATTTTTAATTAGTGTGGTCAGTTTTAAATATATGTAAATGCAATTATCTTTTTGAATTTTGAGATAAACTGGCAGTGGTGAATTCCTAAATTTACATGAGGAAATTTTTTTATCCAAATAAATAAATCCATTTGTCTATAATTCAAAGGATAGGAAATGCATTTTCGTTAAGCCAAGTGACAATGTAAGAGTAAATCACTTGATCATTTTGATTTTGAAGGAGGGCTGAAGTAGAATTTTAAGCTAATTTAAAATTATAATATATAATAAAGAAATTTAATATGAAACTATTTTAAAATTATAATAGTAAAAACTTTTTCAACAAATGTCAATTGACAAAAAAGAAGAAATATATAAGAAACTTGAAAAAATAATAAGTAATGAATGAGTAAGTTAAAAGAGAAACCAATCAAAAGAAGATAAAGACTCCAAAAATTATGAACTGGCCTAAACCACCCCTAAAATTCCTCAACCACTTTCTTAACTTCTCCATTTCCCCAATATTTAAACGTATTCTTCTAACAGTGTTCCTCCATCTTTTCTTCGGTTTATTCCAGTGAAAAACAAAAATTTCTCAGCAATACACTAATATTATCTAAGGCTATAATTATCCCTACAACTCATGAGAAGGTAAATCTTTGCATATTTAATTTCTCTACTATTTTTTTGACATTGTATAAATAACGACATTATTATTTATTCAAAATATTATGGCTATTAATTGATTTTAATTTATTGAAGTTCTATAAAATCATATATATTTTTAGTTATATTATTTGTTTTAATTCAGTAGTAATTTCGTTCATATTCAGTATTTCTTAATCTATTCACAATTAAATTTTATATGTAAAAATTAGTTTAAATTTAATTTATATGAAAGAGAGACTTTAATGAACACACTTTTGCTTTTGGGTATGTTTTATGTGGAGACTAATATTTTCATGTGAATTGTTTAAGTAGAATCTATCTTCTTCTTCTGAATCATTTAATTTGAGTGTAGAAGTATATGATATAATCTAAATTTGTCAAAATTTTTTTTGTCTTCTCACACTTTTATAAGTGTAACTAATTAAAGATCTCTAATTTTTTTTGAAAGAAGTGCAGTAGAAATAAAAAATTGTTACTTTTATTTGTATTTAATCATGTGTAATTTCAATAAATACAATTATAAAATGATAAATATTATTTCAATTTGAATTAATAATATTTTTTGAATTATAATAAAATAAATTATTCAAAGTATACTACGTTCTATTTGTTGCCTTTTCGATTTCATTAAAAAAATAAGTAACAAACGGGTTTGTCATTAAAAATCTATCAAACTTAACTTTCACCATTAAAAAGATTAGATTTATCGGTATTATAAAATTAAAAACTATTACATCATATAGCAAATTATTTAAAATTCATGTGGTAATATAGCAACAACAATATCAAATAATAACAATAATAATAAAAATAATAGTTGTTGACATCCAATTTTGGACCTTCACGATATAGATTAATCATCGAGCTTCTTCAATTTCAAACGATTTAAAATAATTAGTTTATAAAATTTCAAAAAAATAGTTTGCAAGTTATTTTTTATAGTTTTGTCACTTTTTATAATTTTTTAAATATGTATATATATTTTATATATTTAGGATATTTTATAAATATTCGAAAATCGTCTCAAAAAGATTTTGTCTTAGCTAAATATTTGGTTAGTTAGTTTAGTTATATAATAGTTTGCATTTTAGAATTAATTAGTTTATAATTAAATCGATTATTTTATTTCGTTAAGATTAAGAAGTTCTTTAATTAATTTATAGTAATTCGTCTTATTTAGTTTTTAGCCGAATCACCAACTAAATCCAATTTGGCTAAATTATTAACTCTAAATGATTTCAATTGAAATTCATATGGTCATTTTCTTAATAGAAATCCTAGCCATTTCCTCACCTTGCCTTCTTGGGTCATTTTAAGACTAAGGCGTGGGCCCTTTTCCTCTAAATTTCCAACAGACCACCAACAGAAACCCAGCACAAACCCAACTCTTCTATCAATTCCAACATTACAATACAATACACAGCAATACCAAAAGAAACCAGCAATAACAACTGCAAAACCGACCCATTTCAGTTTCTTATTTTCCAGCAATGCAGACCCATTAAAGCGCCTCCACATGTGTCTTCTTCCTCGCGAGAAATAGTACGCTGCAAATCCAGTCCAGAATCACGAGCAGCCCAGCAACGTGACTCGAGTCCAGCATCTCGCGCAGCCTCGTTCTCTTCTCTCCCCCTTATCCATTCGTACGAAGAATCTGCCAGGTGGAGCAATCGTGTTGCTCGAGCGTCCTTGCTCCAAAGATCAGACGATTCTCTTCTCAATTTCGTTAGGAATTTGTACCATTCCAGCGTTGCCAACCATATCCAAAAAAAAAGATTTTTTGAATTTCAAATTCGAAATTCATCCTTATCCTCACTCGTTTCCCCCCAATTCGGAACCCTAGAAAATCCCCTATATAAATTCTCTTCTTATTCATTGTTGGGGTTGGAAGGAAAAAGTTGAAAGAAAGGGAGGAGTCAGCTAACCTTAGAAACGAAAACACTACAAATTTTAGTTATACAACTATATACAGATGTTTAGAATAGTTACGCAAAAAGGTAAAGACTAGGATTCCATATCTTTGTTTAATCCTTGTTCGTGTTTGCTTTCTGTTCTGTTCGTCGGAGCTCTCAGAGTCATATTCCGGCGGTGAAGTCGCTCCAGCTCGTTTTCCCAGTTCGCTGCTTCCAAAAAGGTAAACTTTTTTGAATTCCAACTCTTTAGTTGATGTTCTGCTTTTTGTGAGCTAAAGCTGTCTACTGGTTTCTTTTCTACCTTTCTCGACTACCCTTTTTTCCATTTGTTTCATCTCTCGTGTAGTAGCCGAGTGGTTGAGTTGGAGTTGAGTACGTCTTAGTCGTTTGAAGCATAAGGCATGTTCTTGTGTGTGTTGTTGTTTCGTGGATGTTAGGCAGAATTTTCAAAAGGCAAATGGAGGTAAGAGGTTGTTGCATCTATCGTTCATTATATGCAATAACTCCCTTTGCCACTGCATTTTTTTTTTGCCTCGTGATTGTCTTATAGTGCATTGCATCTCGCCTTTGGCATATTTGAAAATACTTTGCTTTCGAAAATGGGGCCAGGAATCCGATTGTTCTTTTGCTTCCTAAGTATAGTTTGACTCGTTTTGGTTTTATTCATTTAATCAAGAAGCTAAATTTTTTGGTCAATATTGTAGTTATTCTCCTTTTCTACGTTAATGTATTTTCTTTACAATCTTAACTTGGTATAGCATCATGTGAGTGCATTTCGTTTCGGCTCAAAATAGCGGTGTGTTCTTAGCATAATTTATTCATGCGATTTAGCCATCGTACCTTGTCTGATGATCTGGAATACTACTCAATGTTATAAGTTTTTTTGTAGTTCTTCGTGGATTAGTTTGACCATTGCAGCCTGTCTAGCTCCAGTTGGTTTGATAGTATTTTGGTACAACTTTGTTTAGTCTTATTGTTGAAAATCAATAGCTGTAGACTAATGCCTCTTTACATTAATTCTTAAGTCATTTACATTGAAGCCTTTATCTCATTTCATTTCTATGTCTACATCATGCTGAAGATGCAAGAGTAGTGTTTTTTTTTTTTATGTTTTGGCTGTTGGTTCTTTCTTTCTGTCATGTAGGAATAATTGGTCCTTATTAATTCATTATAGGAATTAGGAACTGATGTGGTATTATTTAATAAATGGTATAAATTTAATTTTGTTAAAGCAATTTTATGACTTGGCTTCAAATTGTTTATTACTTGATATTAGTTTACTTCATATGATTTATTTAAATAGACTAGTCATGTGATAATGAGTTGGCGTCAACAAAAGAGCGCTATACTATTGCCCTATTGCATTGCTTCTTATATTCGATATTTACTTATGTGCCTTTTCGTTTGTTTATGCATGTAAAATCTGTCCGAGTCCTCACGGACTGGATCTCCGCATTTCCAAGGGGGCCATGGAAGCCCTAAAAAAATTTTACCAAGTCAAATCGCCTCGAATATTTGGTGAACAGGATTCAGAGCAGATATACAAGATTGTATACACTAGTATACATTTAGTGTATACGAAAGAGAAAAATGGGCATAAAGGGACCCAAATTTCGAAAAGTTGTATTTTATTATTTTGGGCCTAAGTCCACTTTTTTACTATACTTGTTAGTTCTTAGGATAGGTGGAAGAATTGGGCCTAAGGCCCAAAATGAGATTAGGCCCAAGTACTGGCCCAGGCGGACAGAAAACCAGACTTGGGTCCATTCTTATTATTTATGCTTCTATATTTGCTCACTTATCATTGTTTGTGTACTTGTCTGTTTAATTAGTTTTAAGGTTGTTACAATTTGCTTTCCTAAAGGATAGCCATTCCGAATTAATTTTCTAAACAATTAAGTAAGAGCTCATTTTCCTCGACTTTAAAACATATTTGCAAAGATAATTTACTTAATTAGTATCTTAATATTTCCCTTGAGATTATTTTAAACTTTCAAAATTGTTTACTCTTCCAACTTAATTAAGCATGTCTATATATTAACCAAATAGCTAATTGTCACATAACCACATTAGCGGGTGTTCTAGATGCTTTAAAATCCTTCCTAGAATACTAATAAGAACCTCGAACTCCTTTACAAGTTTTCACTAGATTCATGTTTTAGTTTTTTGAAAATAATAGTTTTCTTGATTTTTCTTAAAAATTAAGTGGCGACTCTAAAACCAGTTTTAGTCTATTTTTAAATAAAATAGAATGGCGACTCTGCTGGGAAATTGAATGGATTCTAACCTTAAAATTAACTTATTTGACTATTTGTTTAATTGCTTACTTGTTTTAATTCTTGTAAATTATAAATTATTGCATTTCATGACATCCGATTCCGCCAAATGGCAAATAGATTGCATTAGGAAAAAAGACGGTTACGTGGCTTTCCACGACTGTCTTTCAAAAAAACACCTTCAAGTTCTTTTGAAGTGATAAACGAATAGTTGGTTTGTGATCATCCAACGTCGTTTATTATACTTCACCCCGCAGTTTGTCCAACTCGGATAACCAGGTCTTATCTAAACCAACTCTTAGTCAACTAGTGTAGAGCGAAACTAAATCCCTTTTAGTGCATTGAACTAAGATGACCTAACACCCAATGTATGTTGAGCCCATTAGAAAGACCGCCTTGAGTCCAAAACGGCATGTGGCCTAAACGGACGATCATACTTATGTGTTTAAATTTGAAGGATGTATACGTTATTTGAAAAATCATTGTTTCTGGGGGTTGGGAATCTATTAGTTTGTTAGAGTCAAAGGAGTTGTACAAGTGGCTATTCAATACAAGAGTGTGGACATTCGGAGATGACAACAAATCAAAGGCGAAGAACCTTTCGTGGAAGCATAGTGTAGGATCGTACCCCTGCGTGGGACTGAGTATTTGTATCCCTATCCCCTATCATGTATCCTCATTCAGCTTATTCATAAAATCTATATACTATGGGTTTTTAAGGGGGAATGAAATGTTTCAAATGACGTTATACATCATTCAAATCGTTAGGCCTATCCTTGGCACAAAAGGGTCACATATCTGTTTAGAACGCGCAATATTTGTTTATGTGTTATAACTGCTTGTGTGAATATGTTACTTCATTTGAAGATATTCTAGCTCACATTTCTTCGAATTTTTTTAGAACCCCTATGCATAAATATCAGGTCACTATCAAAAGTACGTCCAAATACTCGTCGAGTTTTTAGTTTCACAAACAAAATTTGAACTTCACTTTTCAAATCTTACTTTCTCATAAAAAAAAGAAGTTAACTCTTTATCTCAAATCGAAGGAGATTCAAGAAGGTCGAACTATGTAGGACCTGAATTCTCCCCTCGTGAGATACGTAGGCAGCCTTTCAAGGCTCAGTCCCCATTTTTGAGAATTTTTATCTTTTTCCAACACTTACAAAGAAATTAGAGTTTTATATCAATAAAAAATCAGCAGTATATTAATGAAAGATACAATCGACTTTGTCTCGACTTGAGTCAACTTTTCTAATTCACTAAGATCAAAATCAAATAGATAAATTCCTGTCTATTTAGTCATTTCTCTAAATACGTGGGCTAGCTTATCTTCAAATCAAGCAACACTTATGTGTTTACAGTAATGTGTGATTAATTGTATTAATTATCATCGACACAAACTAACACACTTGTCTTTTGAGTTATTTTTCTTTGTCAGGTATTTAAAACTGATTTGTGTTGAGAAATTGGTTGAACATTCAAAGTTCTCAAAGATTCCTTCCTCAATTGAAATTTGTTGAAAGGAAAGAGAAGATGAACCAGAATAGTGAGAATACTGGCATGATTGAAGTTGCTATGGTTCAGCCCCCTACCGTTGAACAAAATGAGTTAATTGCACATTTGATGCAACATATTGCTGAGTTGAGGTATGAGCTCCAGAAAAAACAAAATTTGCCAATTTCAACTATCGACATTAACAATCCAGGCGATGGAAGGCTTTCACTCCATTTTCCTCATCTGAATTCAAACTTGGAACATGTCCTGAATAACCCACCCTTTAACCCTGCTCAAAATCCCTCCACCACTGACTTAACTACCCCATATCCTCATCACACCAGCACTTCATACCAAGCACTGCCTCCCATTCAAATCCTGAATCCTAACCCTCAAACCTTCATTCCATGTCAAAGCCTAAATGCTAACAATTCTCAAACGTTCCCTCCATTTCAAAGCCTAAACGTCAACAATCCTCAAGCATCCATTTTCATATACCAGACCCCTGCTCAAGGCACTCAAAATCCACCAAACGCTCAGCCCTACCTCCAAAAGTAACTTTTGATATTCCAAGCGGCACCGAACCCCACCTTACTATACTTCATATTCTGAACTTGACCACTACAAAGAGAAGTAGAAGGAGAAGGAGTGGAGGGCCAAAGAGGAAAAGACTAAGCAGATCATGAAGGAAGAGACTGCAAAAGTGATAAAAGAACTTGATTACTACTCAGAAGATATGGGGCTGAACTACGAAAATCTATGCATTCATCCGGATTTGGACCTTCCGAAAGGGTTCAAAGTGCCAAAGTTTGTCACTTTTAATGGAACTAGAAATCCTCTAGCACATTTGAAAGTGTATTGTGATCAACTCGTGGGAGTTGGTAAAAATAAAGCATTGTTGATGCGCTTACACCACAACACTTAAAACAATGGACGAGTTGGAATGCACTCGCAAAGGATTTCACTGAAAGATTTGGACATAACGTAGAAGTTGCCCCAGATCGCTACTACTTGGAGAAGATCAAACAAAGGTCTACAGAAAATTATCGAGAGTACGCTCTTCAGTGGAGAAAAGAGGCTGCAAGAGTAAAACCTACGATGTCAGAACATGAGATCACTGAAATGTTTATTGTAACTCATAAGCCTAAGTACTATGAAAGAATATTGTGCATGATGGGACAAAAATTTGTTGAGATCGTTAAGGTGGGAGAAGCTTTGGAAGATGGTTTCAAAACTGGAAGGGTCACAAACCTTATTGAATTGCGAGCTAATGACAAAGCTACCAGAGTTAGTGATATGAATAGGTCAAAAGGAAAAGGAGAAGAGGTATATGTTGTCACAGTTACCCATATGCAGTCGGCTCCACAAAGGAGATATCGACACCACAATGTCAATCAGAAACGATTCCCTCGTCCAAACTTTAGGAAAGATCCTAAAGTATTTACACCACTAAGAGAATCTCAAACTCAACTCTATGAAATGTTGAAAACAATGGGTATGCTCCATCCTATAGAAGGAAGACCAACCAATCATTTGGAAAAATTTTACGGGGCTGACCACAGATGTGCTTATCATTCAAGAGTTGTTGGACACGACATAGAGAATTGTTCAACCCTCAAGCACACAATTCAAAATATGATCAACAACAATTTTATCAATATTGATTAAACCTCCCCAAATGATAATTTATTGGATGCTAAAGAGTAAGTGCAAGACATTCTGAACATAGTCATTTGAAGATATTCGTTATCAGAAGTTGAAAAAAAAGTATGCCCAGTATTGGCCAGATTTTTGCATATGAAGTTATTGTTATCTTTCTTTGGAAAATGCATGTTTAACCTCTTTTTCCTATTTTTATCGTACATTCCTTGTAATGAACTACGTCTGACCTGAATTCTGAAGAATGAGATACGTAGGCGGCCTATGTCGGCCTCGGTCGTTTCCTTATCAAAATTATCTATTTTTGTTAATCCCTGAGAGGGGGAACTACGTTTGACCTGATTCTTGCATCAACGGGATATGTAGGCGCCACAACGGCTCAGTCATTTTTCCCGTAAGATTTTCATCATGTTGAAATGTGCAACTGGGACAGAGCTTTTGAGATCATCTCAAAAATTCCACAAAAATGTCATTTGTTAAAAGACTTGCACTTGTGATTATTGAAGCAAACTGGGACAGAATTTTGAGGAGGGACCTCAAAATTCCTGAACGAGCAACCTCAGAATTAACAAAGCAAGTTACATGAGTTCTTCTATATTTTAGATCGAGACGGAATTTTTGAGGAAGGTCCTCAAAAATTCCACCAAGATTACATTTCGAAGAGCAGAAGAGTGTGCAAGTCAACGGCATGAAGAAGCATGGAGAGAAGACCAAAACAAATCAGTCTTTCAAACTAAGAATTTTTCTTTGGATACAGGAACAACGAAGTCACAAAAATGGCAATGTCAAAGCTTTCAAGAGTGGAATAAGTCATTTACACCCATCGTGGCCTCATCAACATAACTTAGAAAACTTTTCGTCTCATTTTATCTTCATTTCATTATATTGCCTCAAGTGATTTATAACCAGTTTCTTTTTATTTTGCAGGAATATTGAAGACAAACGCTAATAGATTCTTTCAAAGTTTTAAGAAAACAACATGTTGGAGGATCGCTAGTGACGAGTCACGATCAAAGTCACCATTAGGCTCATCATAGCCTAATCCTAATAAGCCAAATGACTTAACCTAATGCTTTATCTTTACTTATATTTTTCACTTCATTGTCGATACAATGTTTGGTGTCAAGCTTTGCAGGTGATAGTATTAGTAAAGTCAGGATTATATGTGAAATCGACTTCAAATCTGAAGATGATCAAAAGTGACACTATCTTAGAAGTGTTGCAAGGGAATATCACTAAGTTCATCACTTTAGAAAAAATGTTGGAGATCGCAATATCCTCATGACAGTCTAAGCTATCAAATTATTACAAGATTTCGATAACGATTGATATATCAGCAACAAACTCAAATTTTGTTGAGTTTGTCAAGGAATACATGAGTGACTTTAATCTTCATGTGAAAGAATTAAGCCATTCCCCTCGATAATTCTATCTTTTAAAGAGAGAATCGTAGTCGCGACATGCATATATGTCGATATATTTTTTTAAAATATGATTGTCGTGTAGCAATTTGGGCATACATGTTTCTTGGCAATGTTAGGGTCAAGATTTCGAAATTTGTTAGGTATCCACCCCACAAGTGGATTATGTGTTTTGATTGGCTGATCAAACATTTTAGTATATAGTTTATTGGGCGATCCACCCCATACGTGATTCGTATATTTGTTTATCTATTTCAGGTTCCTATTTTGAACTATGTTAGAATATTATCGAGCATCCACCTCGTTACAGTTAGAATATTATCTAGCCATCCACTTCGTTACAGTTGGAATATTATCTAGTCATCCACCTCATTATAGTTGGAATATTATCGAGTCATCCACCTCATTACAGTTGGAATATTATCGAGCATCCACCTCGTTACAGTTGAAATAATATTATCGAGCCATCCACCTCATTACAATTGGACTATTATCGAGCCTCCACCTCGTTACAGTTGGAATATTATCAAGTCTCCACCTCGTTACAGTTGGAGCAAGGTGATTGCTTGAGTAATACTCTTAAGGGACTCCAGGATGCTGTTTCCTTAACAAAGGTACTTTTCTAACTGTGCCTCTCTCTCTCAGTCTCTCACACTGTTCTTCTGTGTGACTTTGACTGAGAAAGGAAGGAGAAAGATTGAGACAAGGCCCCTTATATGTTTAAAACAACTATGACTTTCCCGAGAACTTGTAAAGGGTACAAATTGAATTCATTCATTACTACGAGCAAGTTGGCAGCTTCAACAGGACGGTGTAAGAGGACATAAATTCTTGTCATGAACTAAAATATCTAACTCTGGAGGATATTCATAGTACTAACCGATTGAACATACCAAAAATGAGTTAGAATAATTGCAAAAGATAAACGTCCAACGATTGTTGAAGGTCCATTTACACTTCGCTAGCTTTGTTTGCCTTAGTTTTTGTCTTGCCTATTTGTGATTTTGAGAATAACAAAGATAAAATATTTAATATATTGGCTTATACCTTTTTCAGGCTAATATAATGCGCTATAGTGAAGAAACATTGAAAAGGATGCCTAAATCAACTCATCCTGATCAAGTCGGTGAGGTTACAGTTATCCGATAACTTGTCTTAAAAGCTAGAATCTTTCTCTTCAAAATCCAAGGATCTATAAATGTCAATGCCACCTATTGCTCTTGCACCTTTACGTCAGGAAGGAATCAGGTAAACTTATGGCTTTCAAACTATTTTCGTTCTAGAGACCTATGGTCTGGGAAGCTATTGCATTATGTCAGCTTCAAAAAGTGTTTATGCATGACAGCATGGTACATACTAAATAATTTTAATATTTCCTATTCTCGTCCTCCAGCCATCAACTTCCCGAAATTTTTTCTTGATGGTTCTCCTTTCTATGGTTGCTGGACACTGCAACACAAAATCAAAGTTAATATGGAGTATGTTGGAGTAATGTCAACATCCTGCCTATGTCAAGGCCCATGAGGGGCTGGGTGGCTCGGGTCGGAGTCATGATCGAACATGGTGCTTGCATGGTGGACTTAGTTAAGAAATAAAGTTGTGCCATTGCTATCAACTATAACTTTTGGTATGATGATAAGCACTTGATCCTAACAAGTTGTATCAGAGCAAAGGTCATGGGTTCGATTCCCAAGAGCAACATTATGCATGAGGCAGGTGTTGGGTGTTGGGAGGGGGATTGTTGAGTAATGTCAACATCTTGCCTGTGGCAAGGCCCACGAGGAGCTGGGTGGCCCGGGTCAGAGTCATGATCGAACATGACGCTTGCTTGGTGGACTTAGTTAAGAAATAAAGTTGCGCCTTTGCTATCAGCTATAGCTTTTGGCATGATGGTAAGCGCTTGATCCTAACATAGTAGATTAGGAGTTCGGGAGAAGGTTCTCTTCTTGTAACCTATGGTGCTGGTTGTTAAAAGAGGACCTGCAATCTCTCGAGTTGAAGTACTAAAAACCTGGAATAATTTTCAGCACACATTTTATTGAATTCAAATAACTTCCTAAAACTAAGGAAATAACTTCCTAATAATCCCTCCGTTCCAATTTATGTATGGGTGTTTGATTGCACATGGAGTTTAAGTAAGAAAGAAAAACTTTTGAAACTTGCGATCTAGAATAAGCCATTAATATTTGTGTGGCTATATATCAACCATTAAGGGTAAAATAGACATTTTAAATTTATATTGTTACTATATATAGAAATGTGTCATTTTTTTTGGAAATGACTAAAAATGACAGAGTGACAAAAATTGGGATGGAGCGAGTAGCCGAGTACTATTGAAATGAGAAAGTGTAGGAATAACCTCCCTACTGCAAACCACTGCTACAAAGAAATTGGAAACAATAAACATAACTAAAAGACGAGGTGAAGTCATCAATTTTTTTGATTTTTCAAAATTCGCATGTGTAAACCGTTGGTAGATTAAGAGGTTGCTAACACTTCCCGTCCTATTTCTCCCTTAAGCTTGCCTATATTGATGCTTCTTGTATTGGGTGACGAGTCCGGGATTACTCTGCAGATTGTCCTTTTTTTTTCTAGTATGATAATTTATGGAGTCTTTGATTGTGTGCTAGTGCCTAGCTTGTGGAACAACACTTTGATTTTGGAGATTGCTAATCATTCCTTTTTTTTTTTTGTCTTTTCATGTATATCTCTTTCCCCAAAAGACCATGCAATGCTTCTGATGTACTGGTGGATTTGGTAGGAGCAGCCACGCCTTTAGCACACGAGAAGAAGAGAGCTGTTTTACTTTCTGAGGTTCCAGGATCTTTACAAGTACCCATTGAAGAGACTGCTCTACGCCAGGCTTTGGGTAATTTGATCGAGGGTGCTTTGTTGCGTATACAAGCTGGTGGGAAGGTTGAAATCATTGCCACTGGAGCACCTACAGGGGGTGCCCTTGTTATAATTGACGATGATGGCCTTGATATGCACCATATGGTATGTGTCATGAAATCTATTCATATCATGATCACTGAGACAATGCCTGATACTAAGATGATAAAATGTGGCACTTAAATGCGAATATGAACTTAATTATAGCAAAGGAGTATGCTCATGACTAAATTTATCAACTGGTTTGTGTGTGATAGAATTGAAGTATAGAACCCGCATAGAACTGTGGTTTCCCTCTTTTGCTGCTTCATCTGTCGTAGATGGCCCTTCTCATGAGGATTAACAAAGATTGGGGATTCCACTGTCATTTATCTAGTTGTTTAAAGGACAAATACATACAACAAATTCCTACTTAATCCTTTGCAGATCCTGAGATGGAAAATTTGAAAAGAGCTTGTACTTTAAAAATTCATCTAGTGACACAAATCTGCCAAATGACTAATTGAACAAAATGAAGGTATAGCTAATAATACCAGAAGGATGGATGCTGCAGGAGAATTTAGGCAATCCTTCTTTTGGCTTCGTCTAACACTTCCTCTTGCTGGTCATGCCTTCTACAGAAAAACAATGCTAGAAGACTTTTGTATATACTTTAGCATAGTAGTTATTTCTAATATCGGTTTATTATCCGTTGTGTTGCCACAAAATATTGTGATTGATATGAACTAATTGCATGGGTAGAATCTGCCAATTGTATAAATCAACTTACCTCTACAGATGTTCCAGCTTGAACTATTTGCATTGCTGGGACTTTTATTGGACAGAAACTAGCGAAAGAGTAAACACACAAGCTCACTTTTGAGTCTTAGTTGCCTCAAGTTCCGGAAATCCCTTCCCTGCTGCTATGTTTTCTAGAAATGTTGGGTATCAGAGTGAAAATATATCATGGCCTTTCATGTAAATTTTAAAAGCTTCTTTATCAGCTTATTCTGTTTTTTTCTAATTTATTTTTCAGATTTGTGTAATATAAGTTATTTTGGGAATGACGCATATATTTGCTTCTATGCTTTTGACTTTACCTCGTACATAAGCTGTTTGAAATATCACAATTAACATACTACGATGTTGGTCTAAAGTTATACCCTTCCATCTCCAGATGCTTGCATTTTCTTTAGTGTCAGAAATTTGTAGCTTAGTTATGTATACCAATAATAATGGGGTTACGTGTTATATAGTTTTGTATCATATAATTGAATTATTGAAAAAAGTTCCAAGGTAATTTTTTTTTGGAAAAGGGTAAAAAATGACCAAAAACTAAGCAAAATGAAACAAAACTATCATTATAAACATAACAAAAGATTGTTATAACGAGATTGACGGCATAAACTTCTGATGTTCTTCGTTACAGATATGGAAGCAGAAATGGGTGCAAACGGAGGACCAGTTTACCAAAAAATGTCACCCATGGATGAAAATTTGCTTCTTTCGAAACTTGATAAAGAACGTTAGATTCGCTCCAAAGCTGTGAGCTTTATTAATCTTATGCTTTGGAGACTCTTTAAATTGAGACATTACATGTTGTTTTTGTGTTATATGGTTAAATGGATCGTGTTATTATTGCTTCAAGTATCTTTGTTCATAATTCAAGGAAATGAGGCGGTAAATATTAATGTTTCATATCGTTATGATGATATCAAATATCATATTGGAGCGGAGAAGTGAAATAGATGCTCATATTTGGGGTACTGCGCAATGAGAATATACCGACAAGGTTTAAAGGTAAATTCTACCTAATAGTGGTTAGACCAGCACTACTATATGAGACCAAGGTGCTGATCAGTTAAGAATGTTCATGTTTATAGATGATGCAGATAACAAAGATCGGATGCTCAAATATGGATTTATAGGCATATTAGGAGAAAAATGATAAAGAACAAAGTGCATAAAGATGATAACGAACGAAGATATATGACACATGGTGAGAATGACCTCCGTGACGAACAAGATAAGAAAAGTGAGAATAGGATGATTTAAACACATGAAGAGGAGGTGGGAGGATGCGGAGAAAAGGATATGTGAGATGTTGGGTGTAGAGGTAACCTTAGATAGGAAGATATGAAGGCCGAGAATTGTGGTAGAAAGTTAACAAGTAGTTGAGTGTTGTCATACTTTTCTTTTCTTTAATTGGGGGTAGGGGAAAGGGAAATGGAGAAGGGATTACAAGGTGGGGAATCAAACTCTTACAAATAAGATAAGAGTATAGGTAACCAACCAACCAAGCTACTAAGATTTTCACGGTTGTCATACTTCCAATAGTTTGATTTAGGTATTAAAGTTTGCATACACTTTACCCTCTCCAGACTCCACGTGTGGGATGACACGGGGTATGTCGTTGTTGCGTATTAATATACTCCTATTTTGTTGTCCCTTTTCCTTTCTTACTTTCCTACACCAATTATATATTTTTTGAGTCAGTGGTCTATTGCAAACAATATCTTTACCCTAGATAAAAGTAAAATTTCCATACTATTCTATATATCACGTATAAAATTATAATGAATATATTATTGTTATGGTGTTGACATGCTAGTTACAATTCTAGATTTAACAAAAGAAAAAAAAACAAATGGTTGGTAATATACTATATACTTATGATGTTATATACCTATGGTTGGTACATACTATATACTAAATATATAGTTATGATGTGGTGGGAATTTGAAAGAAATATGTGATGGGATGAGCCAACTACCTCATTCTTGAATAGTTGTACATTTCTGTTGCAACTCTAATATCATGCCATATGGACCAAGCTATATCATATATAAGGAAAAATCACCCCACGTATATATTTAAGGGGTAATATTACAAGTTTTAAATCTACTTTTAAAATATTATTGCTTATAACATTTTAATTGCGGGTTATAACATATCAATTTTTATTTTAATTCCACTTTGTTAAATAATTAATATTTTATAATTATATTTTAATTATTTGGTGATATAATTAAAGAATCAATCATAATTATCTGTTACCCATTTTTAGATATTTACCTTGATTCTTATATTTGTTTTACTGTCACTCTTCAAACCCCACCTCCCAACCACCACGTTTTTTCTATTCTTCTCACACACCATAACAACACCCCACTACCCCCACGTTTAAAAATTAAACATTTCTCTCTCACCTCTTCATTCATCTTCCTTAGAAATCGTAAATCATCTCTCTATCACCATAATCTGACATCTTCATTCTACAATCAAAAGAAAGGCCAAATTTGTGAAAACAATGTAGAAGAAACTTGAGAATACTCCTAGAAAGAGCCCTAAATTAGTCGAAATGAGTTCTACTATTGAAATCGAGGCTCCAACTTTTAACATATTGACTCAATCGCCGTCGACCAACAAAAATGCAAGTTCGGCGAGAAAGGTTGTTACCCCACAAAAGAAGAAATAAATTCCAGAAAAGAGAAGCAAAGAAAGTTGCAAGTCTTCCAAATCAGAAGGAACAAAAGAGAAAAGGGAAAGTGGTGGAACCCTCTTCAAATTCAGACTCAGATTTTGTAAGCGGGATTTTTAAAAAAAAAATAAAAATAAAAAATCAACAAATGTCGAATGGTGTCAGTCATCAAAACCCTCTAAAAGAAGAGCAACAATGAAAGATGACTCGAAAATTTCAATTTCAAAAAAAGGCAAAAAAGTTGTTAGAGTAAATATTTTATTTAAATTATTTTAGCAATTATTCAATTTAGTAGGATTTTTGTTAGAAAAACTGTTTCTTTATGCATAGGATTCTGGTATGAAATTTGTTTAATGTTGGCATGAAATTGGCATGATCTATGCATCTATATGTATTTTCATTGTCATATTTTTTTACATGTTTTTTTAATTTTTGAATGATATATATTTATTTTTGCTACAGTTTTTTGCAACAATACAATATGCATTGTTTTACATTTCAAATTTATTTCTTTTAGTAATTTGTTCCAGTTGGATACCAACTTCATACAATTTTATTTTTAATTTGTCAAAAGTTTTCAAGTTAGATATCAAGTTTATACCATTTGGATATCAGCATTAGCCAATTTTTTATTAGACTTTAGTCTTGAAAAACACCTCATAAACTTAATACACCACAATTGTATACATTGTTACACTTAAGCTTTCCAAATATATATCAAATGAATAACACATTACCTAGTTTTACGTTTTGTTTCTCATAATTTTTCAGTGGGCTACTGGTGGTATACAAAACGCATACCAATTGGATACATCATTAACTAGTTTTAGTTTGGATAACTTGGTTTGAAATCTTAAATACATCTTAATGTTTCTATTTTTGCAATGCGATATCAGTTCGAAATCAAATGGATACCAATTAAAATTACATGAAATATTTTATGTTGGCTTACATTGTATCTAATTGATCTCCAAATTGAAAAATAAGAATGACAGGAAATTGGTATCTAATTTGTATAAATCTGGAAAGAATGAAGTTGACAATGTAAAAAAGTGACCATTTTATATTGTATCCACCTCAATTACATCTTGTTTTATATTTTTTTCAAGTCGGACATCAGGTAGATACCAAAAGAATACCAATTGGAAATTACACTAACTAGTATCTATGTGACTTCAATTGCATACCAAATGGATACCAATTGCATACCAACATTACTTAATCAATTGTTCACAATATATTTGAAAAACAATGAACAATTGATTAGTAATGTTGGTATATTGGCTTACATTGTATTAACTTGATCTCCAAATTGAAAAATAAGAATGACATTAAATTGATATCGTATACATTTGGTATTTTAACTTGAGAATTTAAGACAAACATTGAAAACTAAAAAAATGTATGAAGTTGATATCCACCTTGTATAAATCTAGGAAGAATGAAGCTGACAATGTAAAACTGTGACCATTTTATATTGTATTCACCTCAATTACATTTTGTTTTATATTTTTTTAAAGCGGACACCAAGTGGATACCAAAAGAATACCAATTGAAATTACAATAAACTAGTATTTGTGTGACTTCAATTGCATACCAAAGGGATACAAATTGCATACCAGCATTACTTAATAAATTGTTCACTATATATTTGAAATACAATGAATACATAAAAACAGATTTTACAGTACTCATAATAAATGTTCTGAAATTATAATTCGTTAGTAAAAGACAGAATAAATCAAAACATGAGTTTGTCACAATTATAAATTATGACTTTTTTTGTGTGCAGGGTAGTTTGAACATGTCTTCCTGTTGTGGCCCTCTTGACGACATGTATTGCATGTAACTTTAGACCTCTTGAATTTCACATCAGCAAATCCCTTCCAACGTTCAAGTTTATTCACACATTTCATACCTATTTCATGCCAAAATTCATCAATTATTCATATTAGGGTCATGCCACTATAATATCAAAATAATTCCATTTCTACCTATTAATTGTCATTTATTAAATACACAATATACCAAATTCATTACATTATTATTCCCAAATTCATTCCAATATAATGCCAAAAAAAAAAATCAATCATACCAGAATCGTACCAAAAAACATTATAAATTGCCATACATGTCTGTTATAAGTAGTATACAAATTTCAAAAAAAAATATTATGTAATTTTTTTTTACCAGAAACATACCAAAAAAATGATATCTGATTTAGAAAAATAAAGAACAAATTAAATGTTCAAAATTCAACATTATACTTTTAAAAAATGTCATAATTAAACTTATTATACACAACAAAAAATTAGAAATCAGTATACAAATTTCATACAATTTTTATGCACACTCTTCATATCTATTGGATGCCAAAATCATACCTATTTCGTGCCATAAGTCATTACTTATTCATACTAGAATCACGCCACCAGAATAAATAATACCAGAATCGTATCAACATGGTATAACCAGTATATCAATTTCAAACAAATTTTATGTAATTTTAAATCAGAAACACACACAAAAAAAGAATGTTCATATCAAAATCTAACAGTATATAAAACAAAAAAAAATACCTTAATTAAAACTATTGTACACAAACAAAATCTTAAAAAAATATTCAGTTTGAATGTTCATAATTTTTGTTACATTTTGTTACCAATACAAATAAAATATCTGAAAGAACACTAATCTGAAGGATTCTATCTACCACCATGATTTATTAATGTTGATAAGAAACCGTCCATTACACGAAAATGAAGATTATTGAATAAAAACGAATAGAAATTAGACGAGAGTGACGACTAACCAGTGAAAATACTGAGAAGAGAGAGAAACGCTTGAAGAAAAGAAAAGAAATTTGTTTCAAAATGCAACAAGGAAAATAAATATTCCTTTGTTATGACTCTTCTATTTTTATGTCTCTTATTCATTATCATTAATATTTTCAAATTATTTACTACTAAAATATCCGTTTTAACTTTATTTATTTTTCACACTAATTGATTTTTACTGTTATTTTAAATTATTTTTATTTCGGTAAAATGTTATAACTAAAATTCTGGAAAAAAAAACGAAGAGAGAGAAACTTTGAACAAAATGAATAAAATATGATTTTTTAATTAATGTTAACAAATTAGAGTGAAATAAGGAAAATAAATATTCCTAATTAGTTTGAATCTCCTAAATTTATGCTAATTAACAATTATCATCAATGAATTCAAAAATAATTAATACACCTTTATCCGTTTTTTTTATCTTCTTTTCTTTTTCAAAATTGACTTGTTTTTCTTTTTTATCTTTTTTTTTCAAAACTGATTTTCTACAATTAATTTAAAAACCTTTTTTTTAATAAACTGTTACAACCCAAATTTTTTTATTGTTATAACTTAAAAATTTTATTCTACTGCTATAACTTAAAAATATTAATCTTATAAATGTCATTTATAAAATTTTGACATCATATAATTAGAGTTAAAAGTCACAATTCTACCAAAACTCTACCTATGAAACCCAATCCCAACGCCACACGTCAATATTTCTACTAAATAATATATAATAAATAATAAATAATATTTTTAATATGAAAGTTATATAATGACGTTTTATAATAAAATAAATGAACAGAATAAAAAATTAATTAAAAATTTAAATATCTATTTATATAAATAAAAATAATATGGAATAATATTTTTAATAAATATATTTCAGTGTAGATAATACAAAATAATTAATATAAATAGATGTATATTTTTTAAAAAAAAATTAAAAATTGTCTATTTATATTTTAAATTATATTTTTAAAAGTATTGCAATTAACCATCGAAACTCATTTATTACTTATTACTTGCATTTAATACGTACTTATTACTTGTAAAACTAAAACAACAAACATAGAAAAAATAACATTAAATTTTGTGATAAATCCATAAAAGGATTATTCTACTTATAGTATTAAAGAGCTCAAATAAATTTTTATAAATACTCCATATGTTCCTACTACTTTGTCCTCTTTTCGTTTTTTAGTTGTCCTAATTACTTGTCCATTTTGACAAATCAAGAAAAGACAAAATATTTTTACTTATTATACCCTCAATTAATTACTTTGAAAAAGGTAGAACTTCTTGAAAATTTTAAGTTTTTAATTCATCAACTTCATAATTAATAGGGGTAATATGGTAAACTCACTATATCAATAATTATTTTTTTAATAGATGTGTTAATTCAAAAGTGGACAAGTAATTAGGAACAGAGGGAGTACATAGATTGAGGAAAATAAATTATACAATATAAATATATATTACATAGATGGAAGATTGAAAATATCAAAAATAAAATCGATACGGCATAAAATAAAGGTGAAGATATCTATAATTCGAGTAATTTTCCTGGATAGTCACCCATGTTTGGAAAATTACCTAGGAATATCATTTATGTTTGTTTTAGGATCACAATATCACCCAACTTTACCTATTTTCCTCAAAATATACTTGACACAAAAAAAACATTATCTTTCTCTTAATAGGATGCCATGTCACATTATTCCTTTTTTATTATTAACATTTTTTTTAATTCCTTTTTTATTATTAACATTTTTTTTAATTCTTTAAAAACATTATATCCTTTGTAGTTTGACAATATGGTTACCTTATTACTCTAATGAATTAAAATATCAACAAAAAGGGAGTCCGAAGTTAAAAGGGTCATTTTTTTCCTTCAAAAAAACAAAAACGGCACATAAAAAAATATTTAACCAAAAGGGCAAAATCGCTCCTGACAAAAATCGACGTCATTCCGTTAAAAGAAATAAAAATCGTTGCCTTAGCAGCAATTTTCTCAATAAATATTTATTATTTCTTTAAAATCTTAAAAAAAAATTAAAAGTGAAATCGCTTTAAGGAATTAAAAAAAAACATAAAGAACAAGTTTTAAATTACATAAATTTCCTATGGCAGCCATTTTAAAAAAACAAGTTTTTTAAAGAAGAGGCAGCGATTTTCGGTTTTAATTTTTTTTTTTAATCTTCATTTAAATCGCTGAAAGGGTAATTTAAAAATTCTTTTTATGAAAATCACTGGCTTCAGTTTTTTTTTTAAAATTTTTTTTTATTAAATTCTCTGCAAGGGTACGATTTTTTTTTTTTTAAAATAATTTCTTAAACAAAATCGCTGCTATAGCAGCGTTTTTTTTTAAAAATTTCTTAATAGCAGTGATTTTACTTTTAATATTTTTTTATATAAAAACGCTGCTATAGCAGCGATTTTAAAGAAAAAATATTTTTTTGAGAAAATCGCTGCGAAGGCAGCGATTTTTATTTCTTTTAGCGGAACGACGTCAATTTTTGTCAGAACAAAATCACTTCATCAGGAACGATTTTGCACTTTTGGTTAATTTTTTTTTGATGTGCCGTTTTTGTTTTTTAAGGAAAAAAAGTTGCCCTCTTGGCTCCGAACTCAACAAAAAGGTGCCATTGCCCATTAGTGCCCATATAAAAACATTATCTCGCTTGAAAAACTAAAGGAAGCCACATATTTTCTTGAAGAATCGGAGGAGCTCATATTTGGATTTGCGGCCTAATCCCCCAGGAGGCCAGAACTAGGGTAGAAATTTTTGGGCTATGTAATTTTTTTTTACTAGGTAATATGGGTTATCTAATTTTTTTTAAAAAAATGTTAATAATAAAAAAGGAATAATGTGGCAGGGCATCCTATTAAGAGAGAGATAATGCTTTTTTTGTGTCAAGTATATTTTGAGGAAAAGAGGTAAAGTTATGTGATATTGTGGTCCTAAAACAAACATAAGTGATATTCCTAGGTAATTTCCCAAACATGGATGACTATCCATGGAAATTACTCCTATAATTCATAGTCAAAGGAGGAAACTTGATCTTTAAAGCAAGTTGGAGAGTGTAAATGATTTTTTTTACCCATTTTAGAAATTAGATTATAAGTCAATTCTAACAAGAGTCTAGATCTTTTCATGACATTTCTACTTCATGTCGAGGTATTTTGGAATTTCAGACCTCTTCATTGATGTGTTTGATCCATTTTGAGGATATTTTTAAAATTTTAATGTCTATATATATCTTAAAAGCATTTTACAAATGTTTTTCACTGGTAGTTTAGTCTCATATCAATAATGATTTTTTTGTTAAATAAATGAGACCTAATATGAGTAAAATATTGATACTTTTCAAATAAGAAATATGCCCTTTTTTAGACGGATTAGAAAAAATATCACATAAAATTAAGAATAAAAAATGCATAAAACCACTTTTAATATAATTATTGAGTCTATACTATACTAGACTTTGTTTCTACTTTCAATGCAACCTTCGTGTGTTAGGGCTTTGCCTTGATTTTCTTACCTTATTTGAACTTTAGTTTTTCCTAAAAAGAAAAGACAAAATATTTTACGATAAATATTTTTACTTTCCTGAAAGAAAAATATAATATTCTTCCATATTTGATTTGTTCTTTCCTTAGAGGAAAAATTTGGAGATCTATAAATTGAAAATCCTTATTCTCATAACAGAACACAATAGAATCCACAATATAGTCGTAGAGACTTTTGTTTATGGGGAAATTTATTCTCTATATTAGTTTTCATATAATAATATTATATTTTTAGTATAAGTTTTCTGTCATCTAATTTATCGATTTACAATCGCAAGTTTTCGCATGACGCCCTAATCGCTTTCAAATCCAACATAGTGTTCACTGCTTCGATTATCAATCAGTGAAAGGAATAGATTAAAATGTTGATATAACGATCTTTTAGAAAATTTCTTCAATTCATGCTTCCTAATCAAGCTAGAAAAGGACTTAACAAGTGGTGCGTCATTAAATGAAATTTTTGACCGAAATAAGTCATTATTTAAATAAATTCATAAAAATAATATATTTTTTTTTGAAATTTTACAAAACTAGAATAAACGTATTTGGTAGTAACGTTTTAGGTATTATTTTATTAAAAAAAAATAATGGTAAAAAGACAAATACCGACGAAGTAAACAGACATAAAACATTACTGTCAAATACATTTTGTTAGTTTGTTACTCACAGTCACGTTTTAAGGCTAAAACATTACTGATAGTAACGATTCTTTAATAACAAAAATAGTTTAAAGTCTCAAAATCCAACATAGTAATTTGTAGCAAAGGAACGTTGAATAATAACACAAGAATAGCTATTGTTTTTACTTGTAAACGGCTAGAAAGGAAAAAGAATGAGCAGCTTGATTAAAAAAAAAAGTAAAAAGAATGAGTTCTTGAAGTCATTTAGATCTACGGGTTTTCGTTTATCCAAAAAAAGAAAAAAGATCAACAGGTTTTCAAAGGCAAACTAAGGCTAATGATGCTAAATATATAACTTGGTCAGGTTAATCCTCAATTTTGACAAGATAAAAATTTAAAATCTAACTGGAAAGGAAGTCTTGAAAAGATGAATAAGTCCTTCCTAAATACAACAGATAAGTAACCAGTGAAGTAAAACTATACTGTACTTATAAGGTATTCGTGATTGAATTTTAAATAATCATTACTGGCAGTACCGTTTTAGTTTTAAAACGTGGCTGTGAGTAACGAATTAATAAAATATATTTGACAGTGATGTTTTATGTCTGTTTACTCCGTCAGATATTTGTCTTTTTGTCATTGATTTTTTTTTAATAAAATAATACCTAAAACGTTACTACCAAATATGTTTATTCTAATTTTGTAAAAAAAATTTAAAAAATTTATTTTGATAAATTAATTTAAATAATGACTTATTTTGATAAAAAATTCGTTAAATGAGATGAGGCCAAAGTTTCCTCCCTTGTATTCCCAGCCAAATGTTCTGACTTTCCTCCCTTAAGGTCACAACCATGCAATTAAAATCACTTGAATTGTTTCTTTTTAATTATATGTTCTCATTTGATTATTGTTATAATAATTAGTCAACCTTATGCATCTTACACATGTTATGAAATCAATTTAAGTTTCTTTTTTTTAAACATATTGTAAACAAATAAACAAATAATGAGGCGTGAAGTGTCTCGTTAGTTTTCTGTTACAATTTCTATTCCTAGATAGTTCATTCAATAAAATTATATAATTTGAATATGTCAAAAAAAATAAAAATTAGAGGGGTTGAATTAATTAGTGAAAAGAAAAATAAATTTTGTCCCAAAATTTATAAATTAAATCATTTGTGAAAATTGAAGTCGAGAGAGCGGCGATAATGGTGTAAGATGAGACTTTCTTCTCAATTCTTTAAGAATTGGTATTTCGCTATATACAATCCAAAAATTCTCATCTTCATTACCAATGTGGAAAAAAATTCGTATCTAAAATAAACTTTGACTTCAATTTTTTCCTCAATTTTCATTCATATTACATTTTATTTTTAAATCTTAATCTTTAAAGATTCAAAACCCAACAATAAATGTATCTTAATTTGAATTACTCACTACTAATGTAAGTATGTCACAATTGACTAATTTAGTAGAGTATTAACTTAATATAGGTATATAGCTTATGTTTAATTGGTAGGCATAACTATATATTGTTCTTTGTTTTAATTTTAATTAACAGATATGATAATTTAATTTCAGGTTTTATTTCATTTCGCTGTATTTCATTTTATAGAAACACCTACGAAAATGTTATTTTATTTTTTCTCTTCAATGTCTTCGTTCTTCTCCAAGAAGAGAATTACACTTTTCTTCTTATTTGCTTGACTTTTAGACAAATATTACTAATTAAATTAGTCAAATACTATATTTGCTAAATATTATTACTCCATCCGTTTAAAAAAGAATGACCTCCTTTCCTTTTTAATCTGCTTCAAAAAGAATGATCTCTTTTTTTTTTGTAACATTTTAATTTCAACTTTCCACGTGACATGTTTAAGGCCACAAGATTAAAGGACAATTTTGTACATTTGACATAACTTTAATTTAGGACCACAAAATTAAAAAATCTTCGTTATTTTTTTAAACTCCGTGCCGAGTCAAACTAGGTCATTCTTTGTGAAACGGAGGGAGTAATTACTTTCACCCTTTAATAGACCATTGAATACTTTTATTAGTCAATATTTATTTGATGAAAACCCCCCAATTCTGAAAAAAAGTGGCTTTAAACACCACGTTCTTCTTTGTTGGACCACTAACTTATGTGCTCTTGAATCTCCATATTGGACTTGGCCAAAATGTTTCTCAACTCTAATTATGTTTATGAGAAGTGATTTGCAAATCATATGAAGGAAAGAAAAAACTCTAACTAAAGTTTAATATAATACTTATAAAATAAGTTTAATGGAAAAATATAAAGTGTGATCTCTAGGTAATAAATATATTGATCCTTTGTAATATTGTGAGTTGTGACTTTAGTCATCCCTTACTTTGTCACCACATCCACCGATCAAAGTTAGAAATTTAGATGATCATTCAATTTTAGATAATTGATCCTAATAGTCATTTAACTTTGTTAAGTCAATTTTTGTGATCATTATTTTCAAAAAATATATTTCTCAATAGCTATTTAATAACATGATAATTGTAAAATTTTAGAATAAAATATTTTTACAATTAAAATCAATATTTTATATTGTTCTTTAATCTATATTAAAATCTATTTTTCTTTTGTTCTTTAATTTATTTTTATTTTTCTTGTTATTCTTTGTTAATTAAATATTAAAATTTTAACATATTCATTTTAAATATTTTATAGTTGTCACATCATTAAATATGTATCAAAAATTATGTTTATGAAAATATAATGATATGAAAATTAACTTGACAAAGTTGAGTGATCATCCATTCTTCTGACCCCTATCAATATAT
>JAJOOO010010582.1:0-50038 GCA_029582685.1 Solanum piurae
TTTTGTTCCAATTTTGAATTAAGAACGTGGCCACAAGGTTCATACAATTTTTTTCGTTCTATCTCGAAGTATCTGTTCACCCGCATTTCTATCGCCAAACGAGTTTTAATCGTAACATGAATATATACCAGAGTTCAAAATCCTCCAAAATCCTAGATTACAATTTATTTTTTTCAAAATTCGCGTGCCTCTATATTTTTGAAAGATTTGAGAAAAATATCATTTCCAAGTACACTAAGTATAAGGTGAAATGAATCAAGAACAACGAATCAATGAAACGAACAAGCTTTAATCATAACATGAATATATACACGATTTCATAAATGTAAAACTAAACAAACTTATTTTTTCAATTGAAGTGGATTTGGTTTAGTCATAGTTCTTCTTTTCCATAAATTAATTTCCTTTTTTGGCTCCAAAGTAAAATTTGGTCTATTATCTCTTCCTACTAAAATTGGAGCTGAAAATGGAATTATTACCTCTTCTTCATCTTCATCTTCATCTCCATCGCGATAATCATCTCTATCATCATCGGAATAATATTTCCGATGATCATCAGGTGTAATTTGCACGTTTTTCCAATCGAAATTCGATAAATTACCTTCACGACCACTAGCATATTTCCTCATTTGACTCAAACAGGGTGCTCTGTTTTCTACCTCACAAATCATATCACTTGAATTTTTATTAACATCTATTTTTCTCCGTCTTTGAAATATATTTCTAAAATTGGAGTTTAATGACGATTTCTTCTTCTTATTACTCGGATTTTTTTCCAGTGATTTGGGGCATTCCTTTTTCTTCGATTTATTGAGGTTCTTCCTCTGTTTTATCTGACCAATGCACGAAACTTTTGGCGATGTTGGTTCTTCTTGATTTGTTTCGCTATTTGATTTTCTATTTCTAGCTTCAGCTGGGATCATTGATATAATTGGACCAGAAAATCCTTTGTGATTATGATGTAATCTTTTTTCTCTACCTGGACTAAAAGGGTGATTTTGGAATATAACTGTTGCAGCTGCTGCTTTTGGTAAAAACTTCAAGATCATGTTTTTCTTTGGCTTGGTTGGTTTTTCCTTCTCCATTTTACAATTATTTTTTAGAGTTTTTGAACTTTTGTTGGTGTTGTTGATATGAAGAAAAAAAAAATATCTTAGTTTTTTGGTGATCAAATGAATAAATTTGAGATGTTTAAGTTGTATTTATATAGGGGTGGGTGGGTGGGTGGGGGAAGGGTACAAGAAAGGAGGTAAGATAAAGGTAAGGATTGGATTATTGACTGAGAAAATGTCTAAAGAGTCAAAAATAGATAAATATTGACTAAGCAAAACCACAGGACAAATCAGTGTAATAAGTATTAAATAAGATAGGATTGATTTTATTTTGATGCAATTTTATTTTATTTTTTGGAGATTTTTCATAAATATAAAGGTTTTGAAAATATTAATGTTCCCTAGCTCAATATATAATATTATATTTGGGGGAATCATTATATATAGATTGTATAAAGTATAAAATAGTGTATAATTAAAGATGTTTATAGACAAATATGAGTTAAATTTGTGTATTTATACATATTGTATATGTCACAATATTTGGGTTGGAAGTAGGGTACCTTACCATCTGAACAATTCTCTCTCGTCATAGTCGTAGGGTGTAAATTTTTCTTCTATTTATTTATTTATCTATTCGTGATGGTGGTATTTCGTGCTTGCTTTCTTATTAAAATTGCTTGAGATGTTGTACTTGAATTGAGATAAGAGATAAAATCTGCATAACTCTATCCCCTTAAACATCACCTGTAAAACTACACCATAATTATAGTTGATATTTTGTGTTCAATCAACTTAAATGTTTTAGAAATGAATTTCAAATATTAAGTTTATAAGTTTTCAACACTAAATTTGCTAAATTTCGACATTCTTTAGATTATATGATACAAAATAGGTATTAAGTACCCTATCCCACGAAAATTAAACTTAAGCAGATTGGAAGATATACCTAATATTCTTTGCCTAGCTAAATTTGAGCATGAGATCTTTCTTGTTTCTTGTTCACTCCATTAAGCGAAGCAATTAAAAGTTCAAAACTAAGATATTACTGTACTATTCTCCCCACTTCATATTTGTCGTCCATTTTTTTCCTTGATATATTTTTTACGAAATTATAAATAAGGAGAATAGTTTTACTAATTTATCACTTTAGAGACTTTTTTACACTTTCAAAAGAATAAATTATAAGGGTAAAACAATTTTTTTTTTAATCTTAATTTATAAATTAATAAGTAATTTGAGATAGCTATTTTTAGTAACGTGAATTCAAATCTTAAAAAGGCATGAAACTACGTGCTAAATCAACTTTGCCGACATACTAGGAGGAGTTGTCCAATACAAGTTGCCATTGCTAATTAATTAGTACATTAATTGACCTGTTAAACTTATCAAGTTAACTCCTAAGCATTTTCTTAATCTTTGTATTACTTTTTCTCTTTTAGGTAGCTAGAGAATTAGTGTCACGTAACGTAATATATACAACAACATAAAAAACGACTCAATCTCAAATTATATTATATTATACCTAGCTTCTGATTTGTTCTTTTAATATAAATAAACTCAATATATTTAACATTAATGAAGCTTACCTAATTGCTTAAATTATTATTTGATGGGATAGAATTAAGATAATGAATAATCAAAACCTCCTTTGTCATAACGTTTAGTGGCAGAGGCGAAATTGTATATAATACTAGTGGTAAACCTAGAAATTTTGTTAGGAATATCTAAAATTTAATATATATGTATGAAAAATATTTTTTGATCGATATGTTTCGCACAATTTTCTATAGTAACGTATATAAATTTTTTAAAAGAAGGGTATCCGTAATACAAATACAAACTTAAGTCCATAATGATCGTCTCACAAATCAAATCCCAATGATAAAATATAAATAACCTCAACATTTCTCAACAATTTTTAGTAAGTAACCTTAACTCCTCTTCGATAAGCGCCTAATTTATTATTGCGACATAACATCATCACATGACTCAACTAGAACATCACAAGACCTCAACTAATCTAGTTGAGTCATGTAATGATCGAACTCACCACCTCAATAATATTTCACTCTCTTCCCATCCTTAAGATTTTCTTTAAATTAAGATTTTTCGCGCGCTTTAATTCAGATCATTTCAAGCTAAATGATTCAACTAAATCAAGGCTAATAAGGATTACTTAACTAAGAATATTCTCATTCAAAATCAATTATCATGACAATCTTGATCACTTGCAACATAGTTTCACAAACTAAACATACCAAAACTTAAAATCTCAACCAAGTCAACTTGGTTTTTTTCCCACTTAACTGTTTCATAATCATTTAACACAAATCAAATATCCCAATTAAGTATATAACTTCAACAATTTTAATAAGTAACCCTAACTCCTTGATATCTAAGAATTTCTCCAATAAGTTCACCTTTCCCAGAACCAACATACCTTCCACAAATCTCACCATCTCTTATAAACAAAAATGTTGGCACTTCAATAACATCCATGTCTTTCAAAAACTGCATACAACTATCATTCTCATCACCATTCATCCTCGCGAACACGACTGTATCAGCCATCTGCTTCGATAGCTTAATCACCGTTGGATAAACTTTCACACATGGTCCACAATGCTTCAATCCAACGTCGAGGACTATTAACTTTTTATCGATTTTGTGGTCTTGGATTACCTTTTCAACGTCTTCTCTGCTGTGGAGCTGCACTACTTCGGAGTGGCTATCACCGTAGTAGAGTACATCACCGGCTAGTTGGTCCGGGCCAATGCCTTCTTCCTCGTGGATCTTCTCCATGCTTTTGTAGAAGTTGAAATGTGGTACCTATAGGGAATAAAAAGAGAGCTTATATATAGTAGCTAAAATATTTCATTTATCTTTTAATCATCTGGAGTTTGATAGTAATTGATAACAGTAGGGGTGTATATGATGCACTTTCATAACAAGGGGTATATCAGCTCTAAATGACAAAGTTGAGGGGTATATCATACCATTTTCCCTATTATTATTGGATCGTGCACGTTATATATATGTTTGGAAGTTGTAGTAAGATAGTAACTATAGACTTTACTTTTATACATTGGTATGAAAGGGTGATCATAGTGTGTTGTTAACTAGGGATGATCTAGTATATTTGGTACGAGTTCAATTGAAACTAGTAACTAATTTGGCACATCCTATATATTTATCGAAAAATTCACTAAGTGTAATATATATATATATATATATATATATATCTACATCTAGTTATCAAAGAGATTATCTTAAGAAGGGGTTCTAGCTTTGTTTTCTATGGATTCACTATACTTAGTATTATAATACGAAACATATTAAAAGATTACTAAAATTTCAATTAATATTATAGTTTTAAAATTATGATTCTAAAATTGAAACCTATCAAGTCTAAATGCTGGATGGACTTTGATCGTAAGGTAGATCTAGTCATACTATCATAACTCAATTCATAATATTAGATATACGCCAATCTTTTTACTAGTAATATTCCATGTATTTCGTATTGTATTTCTAATTAATGTAACTCGACAAGTTAAATTTCTTAAAATTTCATGCTCATTTAAACTATCGTCACATAAATTGAAACAAACATAATAATATGTGTAAATTTCTAACGTTACCTTGTCAATCTTTTCTCTCCGGCAGAGTGCCTTAGTATTCTCCGTTTCATCTCCGACCACCAACAAGAAATCGACATCGTTACACGTCTTACTTAAATTCACCATAAAAGGATAAATATTTTTCGAACGTTCACTATCTTTGCCTGCAAATTCAACCACAACTAGTCGATTTTTCGCCTTTTTTAATGCTTCATCCAATTCCTCCATACTATTAACCTTTTGTACTCTTTCACTTTTGGCCACTTTTTTCTCAACATCAGGTGCTGCTGTTGCCTTTGTTATCAATAAGGGCTTGTTTGTTTTGAGGTTCTTGAAAATTGATTGTTTGGATTTCTCAAAAGGGAAATTGGAGTAAAGTGAAGGGCAAATTTTGGTAACTGAAGCTAGATTTGGAGAGGGTTTGAGCAAAAAATTTGTGAGAGTAGCCATAGATTAAATTTTTTTTTTCAAGAATAGCCACAAAAGAAAGAGGGATGTCAAGTTTAGAAGAAAGGGGGAAATGTAAATGTAGTTGATATGAGGTTGAGACACTATTGGATTGGAGTATCTATAAAAATCAACTTGCTAGGCTTTGGTTACATAGGAACCACATATATATAAAGAGAATATCAAGTTATCTAGATTTTTTTGCTTCTTTTGTTGTCTTTATGTGTGATATTCTTTGGGTCTTATAAAAATCATAAAAAAAAAAGAGTTTGATATGTAATTGACTTTGAAATTTGATTGACCAAGTTTTTAATTTTTTTTTTTTTTTTAATAATTGATAAGCAACAATTTGTTTGACAAGAAATTTTAAGAGTATTTTTGAAGAAAAAATAGTGTTTGATGAAACTTTTTAAAAGTGTATTTGTAGTTATCTCAAAAAATGCTTTTAATAAAAACTATATTTATTTATTTTAGCTTCTGAAAAGCAGTTTCTCAACTCCCCAAACATCACATTGTTTTTTATTTAAAAGAAAGCACTTTTTAAAAATAATAAATAAATATTACTGAACCTCCCGAAAGCTTTGCCAAATAGACTATTAGTTAAAAGCTAGACAGTTTGATGCAGTTATACAACTAATTCCACAATTCGAACTTATAATCTATAAGTGTCACGAAGATATCTTTATCATTACTTCAAGAATTTTCTTCTCCGAAGTTGAAGATTTTTATTGGTTACATAGTAGATGTATTTGTTATATTATACGTGGACTAGCTTATTTCTTTTGCCGTAAAAGGTTCGATTATATAATCTTAGTTTGACTTAGACACATTTGTTTTCTTTTTAAGAGTTCTAAAATGTCACAAGTGATTGATCGATATTTTGTAAGAAAGTTGAAATGAGACGCAACGTATTAGGCATACGATTATTCTTTCCATCCTAATGTACTTAACTTATTTTTTTCTAGTCTGTTCAGAAAAATGTTTTATTTCTTTATTAGAAACAGTTTAACTTAAACTTCAAATTTTACTCTTAATGAGATGATTTATATCGAGAACATCTAAGTTGTCTAGATTTGTTTTAGATCACATAATTTCAAAAATCTTTCATACTTTCTTGTTCAATCAAACACTGTTAACATAAATGGAGACGACGGAAATGATAAAAACTGTGGACAAATCCACACAGGACTGGATAAGAAGCCCAAAGAATAACCACATGAAACTTCAAGGGTTCTAACAGGCCAATATCAATTGTAGAGACCACATAATACTAAAAGTTTGTCTTGGCCCATCTTCAAAACCAGTATGGGTCTCTTCTAAAAATTTACAAAAACAGCTTACAATTGCAGCAGTGGGCTTTTAATATTTTAATTTTTCTTATCTGTTCGAGTTCTAATGAACATAATAATTTGATATTTGCAACAACAAGGATTGTGGTGAAATGATAAGTACTCTTTCATTATTAACCAAAGGTCTTGTTCGAGTCCCCCTGGTGAGCTTTCAACTTTTCTGTTCATGGTTTTGCATGAACTTGCTAGCTACACGCCAGTGCTCTTTCATTACTCTCTAACTTGTATGACACATCCTCAACAACAATAACAACATACTCACTATGATCCCACATGGTGGATCTAAGGGGTGTACGCAAACCTTATCCCTACCTTGTGGGGTAGAGAGACTGTTTCCGATAGATTGTAGACTCTTCGTATTGAACCAAAATTCAACCACTTTATGTTTTCCTGTTTTTACATGCTTGTGTATCAATTGTCTCGTTATTACGTATGAGCACCACCTGGATTCACTCACTTACCAGATAGCTATCTTCGATACACTTGAAGAGATGTTATTCTTGGCAAAAATTTGAGACATAGGATATGAAAAATTGGACAGAAAAAAGTTATATTTTTCAGAGTTTAAATAGCATCAACATGAAAAACAACACCAGGAAGAAAGATAATCACAATTATTCGACAAGAGTTGTCTATTTACATATCATATTGAGAATTGGATAGTAAAAGTCATGAGAACTGGATGGGGTTACCATTTCTTACCTCAATAGACCATAGCGCAAATTTCTATCCTTCCACTCATCAAGGAGAATTTGGCGAAATAAGACTTTCAACATATAGATTAAGCTCACTTCCACGATCACATTCACAACGTGTTTGATCCTCAGGACGATCAAAACTGTCATCATCTCTTGAAACATACCACCACACTAAACCTGAAACGTCTTGCAATAGAATTTCATCATTATGAGAGATGAAAATCGGCCAAACCACCTTATTTACAAATTTAGGGATCGAACCCACAATGGTCCACGACTCTGCAAGTCCATACTCCTTCATTATCCACACATCTGTCTTGTTTCTATAGTCACAAGTCATACATAGATTACCAGATGAAGACACTAATTTCCAGTTAAAAGTGTCACCACTTGGGTTCGGCAATGCTACATTGCCAAACTTCTCATTTCCGGGGTTGAACCATGTCGCGTTATTACCACCACCAGTGATCCAATGAAGCTTTCCTTTAACAAATTTAACATTTTCAGGCAAAGAGATACTTGGGAACTCTTGAATGGTTTTCCACGAATTATTTCGTAAACTATAAACACTAATATCAGCAATCAAATAACTAGGTTTACTAGCCACAATTTCAACAATTTGGTAATCATTTTGACATTCAATATAACCAAATCCATAAGCAAATCTACGTTTGCGCACATCAATTCCTGAATAAGGAAGTTTACTCAACTTTCTAATAGACGGATTCCATAGAAACAGATCCTCAATGTCGTCATTATACCAGGCTTTTGAAATAACGAACAATCCATCACATGAACACAAAACTTCATAATTTATACCAAAATTGTGAAGCTCAACAGGAAAACAGGGAGATTCTCCATACAGAATTGCATAAAGAGAATAGGCGCGGAAATTTTTCCATCTACTAATATGTCCGTCGTCGTGAGTGTGAGAACCTGACCTGATACTAAGAACCCTGTGGTGAGCAAATTCTCGATTATTGGCTGAAAAGTTTAGATGTGCCTTGAAAAATTGGGGAGTTGAGATGAGAGAAATCCAGGATTTTGAAACAGATCTCATCTTCAGCAAGGTTTTCACAGGCAGCCTTATGAGTATTTCAAATATTAGTTCTATAGGAAGAACTGAATCATCAGTGGTTAAACCAGTAATTGATGGTGTTGCTGCTGCTCTACGCTTCGTGGTTTTCATTGGCGGCGGCGACGGCGACTCCATTACAGAGGCAACCTAGAGTTTGAGGATAATGATTGGGGAAGTTTTTCTTTTAGTATTTTTTATTTTTTTGTTTCTTTCCCTTCCATTCCTAATTTTCAGGATTATTTATTTCTTAATTTGGTTTTAAGTCTAGAAGGGAAAAATACTGTTTGAAATCAAGCTTCTTCTTTTTTTTAATAAAAAGAAGGGCATACTAATAAACGTGTCATTTTACCATGTCTTTCAATTTTTGGTGTGCGTAAGTAGATACTTAAACTCGTATAGAGTTAAACAAGTAGACACACACATCCTACTTGACCGATCCTACGTGGTAATTCACGTCCTACACGATATCCTACGTGACATCCTACATGTATTATGTTATGTAAGATGCATATATTTTCTTGTTCAATTTTATACAAGTTTAAGCGTTTATTTGTGTACATTCAAAGTTGAAAGATGTGCACAGCGGCGGATCTACATGGACTTCAGAGGGTTCACCCGAACCCCATAAATCAAAAAATTATACCGTTTATACATGTTTAATTTATATTTTATGACTATATATTTAATATTGAACCCTTCAACACAAGTAAATGAATTGGTTCAGCGGCTACGGGGTTCAGAAGCTAGTAGGTGCGCGTACTTGTTCGAATCTAGCTAGCAACATTTTTCAATGTTTTAGCTTGAAATCTGGCACAACACTATTTAACATATTTTTTTTACGGAAATCCTAGCTCCACAATTGGGTGTGCATTATTATATACTTAAACTCGTATAGAGTTGAACAAGTAGTATGTGCACATCCAAAATTGAAAGACTTAAATATCAATTAAAGTTAAATTAAAAAGCATATTTATGTACTAAGTAATTGAATTTTCAAGTTGTGTGTTTCAAGTTATTTCATAAAAAGAAAGAAGTTAAAATTGTGTTAGCATGTGAATTATACTTGAAAAGAAAATGGGAGTTAAAGAATGGAAAACTTGAAATGGAGGAATTTGAAGTTTGGAAAACTCCTAAAAGAAGAAATTTCAACTTTAAATTCTTAATTTCAAGTTAAGTTGTCAAAATATCCACACATTTTCTCTTTACACAACTCTGTATGGAGAACGTCCTTGTTTCCCTGTTGAGGTTAACAATTTTGATGTAAAATTTGAAGTTTTGGGTTGGTGTGATGGATTGTACCTTCTTTCAAAACCCTACCGTGCTAAAATTGAGGTTCTGTTTCTATGGAATCCGTCAATTAGAGAGTTGTATAAACTTCCTCATTCAGGAGTTGATGTGCGCAAGTATAGATTGGCTTATGGATTTGGTTATGTCGAATGTCAAAATGATTACCAAATTGTTGAAATTGTGGCAAGTAAATCTAGTTATTTGATTGCTCATATTAATGTTTATAGTTTACGAAGTAATTCCTGGAAAACCATTCAAGAGTATCCAAGTACTATCTCTTTGCCTAAATCTGTTCAATTTGTTAAAGGAAAGCTTCATTGGATCACTGGTGGTGGTAGTAGTGATGGTGATAGTTACGTGACATGGTTCAACTCCGGAGATGCTACGTTTGGAAATGTAGCAATATTGCCGAACCCAAATAGTGACGTTATGGACCGGGGATTAGTGTCTTCATCAGGTAATCTATGTATCACTTGTGACTGTAAAAACAGGATGTATGTGTGGGTTATGAAGGAATATGGAGTTGCAGAGTCGTGGACTATGGTGGGTTCGATGCCTTCAATAAGTATGATTAGGCCAATTTATATTTCTCGTAATGATGAAATTCTATTGCAAGATTTTTCAGATTTAGTTTGGTGGTATGTTCAAGAGATGATGGCACAGGTTTAGTGTGGTGGTATGTTTCAAGACAAGATAGCATTTCCCATAAAGGATGCGAGCTTACAAGTCATTACATTGACACTTTGTTAGGATGGGTGCTATCTTCTGCATCATAATGTATCGTTGTATTATTAATTGTTACGTGTTATTTCATAATGTATGTCACAATACAACATATTACAACTCTCTAAATAAGGCGTGGAAGTCTTGGTTCACCAGATTCTCATTGGTATTGTCGTTTGTCGTGTTAATGATGTTTACACTTTGTTGGATCGTTGTCATGTAATGTTTCATGATGTAATGTAATGTATTGTACTGTATTCAATCATATTGTATTTGTGTTGTATTGTATTGTACTTTCGTTGTATTGTATTGTGTCATAACAACTAGACAAAACATAATTTGGCATATTTTTCATGAATATTAAAGATGTATTTGAAAAATAAAATAACGTTAAAGAAAATTTTATTAACTAGGCAAATATATATATATATATATATTTTTTTTTTATTTCTCATCTTGTAATACTATTTTCTAACAAAGACGAGTAATAAGAATAAGTATTTTTTGAACTCGAAAAACTATGGTAAGCATAAAAAATTACTTATCACTCTAGCTATAGTCTATAGTAGAAAAAGAGTACACAAATAAAAGTAAAAAAAAAAGGTATAACAATTAACTTTTATAATTTTTATTTTGGAGATTCTTATGTTTAAGAATCCAAAAAGTGTTTGGTAAACATTGAGAAAAAGGATAAATATACCCTCGAACTTTCGTAAATAGTATCTAAATACCCCTAATTATACTTTTAGAACGTTGATGCCCCTACCGTCTAATTTTTGGAGCGTGTATACCCTTTCGACTAACGGAGGGACACGTGTCACGATCTTAACAACCTATCAAAAGTTTATTTAATTTCTATTACTAATTAAATAATCCGACCTGAATAATTTAAGACCCACCCAAATAAATCCTATTTTTCCATTCTTCTCTAGTTCCAGCAACCATACACACCAAGAACCAGTTACCCAACACCACTGCCGCGACTCCATCTTTTTCGGCGAAGCTTCACGTACAAAACCACCTCTAATTGCTATCGAACTCAATCTCCCTTGCTCTAGCGACGCTCAAGCGAAATCAGTGAGGTAGCTACCATTCATCCACCATGAAACCTGACCACCACTCACCCATCTCTCCCTCACTGTTGCTCCAACAATACCGGCGAATCAAACCAACGACATCCGGTGAATTGAATCAGCAAACTCCGGCGAATCGAACCAGCGACCTTCGAATGGATTTATAATCACAAAATTCAATAACTTTTTTAGATGACTGAAATTTTGAAAAATGAAGAATATAGGGAGAATTGCAGTTGTTCACATGCCAATAGGGAAAAACAATGAACCTCTTGGTACTGGTATTCGTACCAAAGCGAAGCTTCCTGGTTTGATTGGCGATTCAAGGATTACTTAGCTTTCCTGCATGAATTTTCATTTCCAGGGAATTTAATGCTAACATGGCTTTAGAAAACTTTGAAGTTTACTTTATGATTAGTTCTTGATCTCCGTCTCTTGATAACTTGGTTATAATTTCGGAGCGGGTCTTAAATTACTTGGGTGGGTTTTTAATTATCCGAGTTGATTTTTTAATTGAAAATAAAAATTAAATATATTTTGGATAGGTTGTTAAGATCGTGACACGTGTCCCTTCGTTAGTCCAAAGGGTATACACACTTCAAAAATTAGATGGTAGGGGCATCAACACTCTAAAAGTATAACGAAGGATATTTAGATATCATTTACGAAAGTTCGGAGATATATTTGTCTTTTTTCCCGTAAACATTTGCTAGCTATCAGGGAAGTAAGTTATTTATGCTTAAAATTAATATGATTTTTGGCTTAGTTTAAAAATTCACACTATGAGGATATTGATCTATTTTCTCATGTTAGGTCGAAGATAAAATAACTAATATCAACATAATTAAAATTTGCGTAATTTTAACCAGCTATCAAACGAACTTCAACTTGTAAATGAACTAGTGATTTTAATTACCATATTAATCCAAAAGATTAGATAAAGAAAAGAACAAATTTAACTAAACTCTCTCAACCGAAAGGTTTAAATTGCTATTAAAGAGTAAAGTCGTAATATTATTATAATTACCTTCTAGTGTACGTAAAGAAATAAGTAGGACCAAATTAAAAAGAAAAAAAGACAAAATAAAATGACGAAAATAGGGCCCCACTAAAGTGTGAGTTGCTCATCCTCTCGCTTGTACGCTTCAAAGCGTAAGCCACATTAGAAAAGAGCTTGTGATTGATGCACCAATTATTTTTATCTCGATTGTTTTTAATTAGAGATTTTAAGTTCAATTATGAAATATATTTTTTATCAAGGTGCACTTCGAACATTGAGTTGGAAAAAACTTTTTATTTACTCTTTTTTTTAAAAAAAATATATAAAAAGGTGGAATTTTTTTAAAAAATTGATAAATTTAATAGAAAAGTAGAAAAAGAAATAATAGTAACTTGGTCCGAAGCATCTAACCATTATATCCACAATGATAGGTCATGCTATTATTGTTCATAATGGAAAAAAATTAAGAATATTTGCCTAGTAATATAACGGATAATATATGACAACAATAATTATAGTAGTAATTGTTATAATTATTGCAAAAAGAAAAAGAAAAAGTCCTTTTAATATTCAATTGATCTCTGTTGAAGATATAATAATAAAGACAGAGAGGAGATAATTTGAAGTAACAACTTTGTATTATGATAGGCTATCTATATCAACCTCATTTTTATCGGATGTCTCCGAAGGGACATATCAACCTCATTAAATGTGGTTTTTTTTCAAATTTTATGTAAAAATGAGATGCTTTGTGCATCAAATTATTCTTTCATGATACAATGACATTTGCAAAGATTAATCTAAAGTAAGTACGTATATATACCTCTTCAACTTAAAATTAGAGATTGATTTAATGATTGAGTGAATATAAGATTCACTTTCAAGTTTAAATCTCAAACACTGTATTTTTATTTTTAAACCTCTTAGTAAATTTTAGTGAAAATAATGAATCCGCCGCTGATTCTGACACATGAATTTTTCACTTTTTACCATATGTTTCTCTTGCAAGCTACGCATCATTTCAACGTCGCACTTTCATTACTCTTTTGACTTATATGACTCCTCTTTGTATATATTATTAATGTTCCATTATATTCCCCCCTTAAACCAAATATTACAACCACTTTTTCTTTTTTCCCCTGTATTTACTTGCTTATCTTTTATTTAATTAATATAATAAAATATCTTTTTTTTACCTCATTTCCTTTTACTTTAAACTGTACAAATACTTTTGCTAGTTAGAGTAAATATAATTTACCAAATTGTCATGCAAAAAAAAGACAAACTTAGAGGAAACAATTTTTCTCCTATGAAATTCTGTCTTAGTTTCTTTTTCTGCTTTTTATAAGATTGTCTTTTTGCTCTTTTCATTTTCTTTATATGCAGTGTGTGTTTTTGGGGTTTTGAAAGAAAAAAAATTAAAGCAATGGAGAAATATTGTGGTTTGAGTCACTTATTCATGACAGTATTTTTGAGTTGTTTCTCCACATTCATGGTGATTCCACCTATGATTGATATTACATTGTCAGCCATTTGTCCAGGCCAAGATGAATGCTCACTTGCTATTTACCTCACCGGAGTTCAACAAGCGGTAATCTTTCATCCTCTGTAACAATCTGATCCATCGTTTTGAGTAGTATTGTTATGAACTTGTTTGTATTTGATATAACTTGTTTGTGACTTGTTGATATAGCTAGAGTTTAAGTTAAAGAGGGATTCAAACATGAAATTTTCGAACAGTCAGTAACGAAGTCAGAGTTTTTATTGAAAATGTATCATATGAGAAAGTCAAGAAAATTCACTATATATTTTTATGGTTATGCTGCAATAGCATCATGACTACTTTTATCACGATGGAAAATTAGTTGAAATTCTTTTACAATTAACTATAATTTGAGATTTTGAGTTCGTATATTGATAACTTCTTAATAGAAAGTGTTCTCTCCTTCGATATGAATTAAGATTAGTTGAATTAGTCAAAGGAAAAAAGAAAAGTTTTTTTTTATCTCCTTTTCCTTTTTATCAACATTACTTTAATTTGTGGAGTTAAAATCATACTAATACGTATAACCATTTCAAGAAAAAAAAGTAGCAACTAATTTGCTTTTATCATCCATGTGAGTTGTGGCTGTTACTATCTACTTTTTCTACTTATACATAGGGGATCACTTTTAAGATTTGAGTATGTAAATATTATTCACATCCAATATTTATATCAAATTAATAAAAATAAGACATACATCATGCATATACTTTTTTAAAATTATCTTATCATGACTCAGTAATATACATCTCATAAAATAATCAATAGTATTTATTCATTGCTTATCTTACAATCAAAGATATCTATTTAGAGTTTCTATTAAGTTTGATGGTAAGTTTCACCACAAAATTTTGAGGGGAAAAAAACACAAAAATATAAGGAATGTTTGAACTTTTACATATCTATTACACAAGATATTTGTATACTATTAATATAATTTAACATGTTGTAACATGTTATATCGGCTTTATTTTTCCTGATTATTTCTTGAATATACCTTTTTGCTAACCGAGCAACATTAAATTTGTTTCACTATTGGTATAAAAAAGCTAAACTCTAAATAAAATATACTAATATAGAAAGGAAAATGAATGTTGAGTATGAAACTAAGAGAGAAAACTTGAATTGAACATGAAAAAAAGTTGGTAAAAGAAAAAGAAAAAAAAAAGAGAAAAGGGTAAAGTGAATGCTTTTAATTTGATAGCTAGATAAAGAATCTTAGTACGATGATGATGATTCTTCTTTTCCATTAGGTGATTAAAACTTCGATTGAGTTCTGATTAATTCAGATTTTCATTGTGTAAGACATATTTACGGACAAACATTCTTTAACCTAAAGAGTAGTTTAGGTGTATTTTTGACACTTATCTCTTTTTTTAATCCAAAATTCGAACGTAAACCTTCAGTTAAACAGTAAGGATCATATATTTACATTTTTGGACCAGTTCATATAGGAAGTTTCCTTTCATAAAAAAGTTAAATATATAGTCTATTTTTTGTATAAGAAGTTTCTTCTTCATTGGCTCTTTAAGAAACTTCCCTTTTAACTTTTTTGATCTGATATTTTTTAGAGTTTATCACTTGTCAGTGAGCAGAGATCTCATGTCAGCTCAATGCTTATGTTATTATTTTTTCCTGCTTCCCTCTTAAGCTTCCCTTTGAACTATATATTTAAAAGTCATTCAGGAAAGATATAAGGTGTAATAATTTTAGAATAAAATTAGAATTATTTTATCGCATGATTGGTTGGAAGTACTAAGTAGTCCTTAAATTATTTATCCCTCCATATTTGTCATAGTGATGAGATAAGTTATTTCATATACATAACAGAATAACTTATGACGGAATAAGTTATTTCGAGATTAATAATCCCAAGATAACTTCCCTACCAAACGACCTTTTACTCTCTTTTTTAAATATATTTTTACTTTCCTGTTTATATTTTATTTCCAATGGATTTTGGCACTTTTTTGGGGGACTAATTGAAATCAGTTGCTCGACTAATTTGAATTCGTTACGAAGGCTTAATATTGAAAACAAGATGATATTCACCAAAAGAATTTATTCATTTGGTTCAATTTATGTGACACTCTTTTTTTAATCAGTTCCAGAAAAACCACACATTTTTTATATAATTTAGTAACATAACTTCAAACTTCCTATTTCATACCAATTTTTGTGGCTTGATTTATATTACAAATTTTAGAAACGCAAACTCGAGATCTCTGATGAATATTTTTGGGCATGGTTTTTTTCACAACATTTCAGATAGTAGGATTGGGATCATTAGTGATGATGCCAGTGTTGGGAAATTTGTCAGACACATATGGGAGAAAAGCCATGCTTACTCTTCCTATGACTCTTTCCATCTTCCCTTTAGGTAATCTCTACATTTTCTTATTCAGTTTAACTTAATCTAATTATTATATTTCGTTTTTTTTTTAAAAATCGAGCATTAAGGATAGAGTTTAAGTTATATGTACTGACGAACGACTTGTTATTGAAATGGCCCCAGCTATACTGGCATATAGCAGGACAAAATACTATTTCTACGCTTACTACGTGCTAAGAACACTCATTGCCATGATTTGTGAAGGAAGTGTTCAATGTCTTGCTCTTGCCTATGTGGTAATTCTCACATTTAAAACATGAATTTTGTTATCGGATTTTTTTTTTAGATCAAATAGTACTAGTTTGATATACTAAAATTACGCGATTTTTTGTTCATTTCAGGCTGATAATGTTCCAGAAAGTCGACGTGCCTCTGTTTTTGGAGTCCTCTCAGGAATTGCTTCCTCTGCTTTTGTCTGTGGAAACCTCTCTGCTCGCTTCCTATCCACTGCTTCCACTTTCCAAGTACGCGATATTTTCAACTAGTATGATTTAAGTTATATATACTGATCGTATAATTTTTGTTACATTGTTGTTAATCGATTGTTACATGTGTGTAGGTTGCTGCAGCAATGGCAGTGATAGCTTTAGTATACATGAAGATATTCCTCCCTGAATCGATAACGAAAGGTAATATTTGCTCGAAAAAATCAGAGACTAGTTGTCTATTGGAAAAAGATCCAAAGAAAGGATTCCAATTTTTCAAGACATTGCCTTCTTTCAGTGGTATGCTCTGTTTGTTGAAGACCAGGTTAGATTAAGACTTGTCTCAATTTTTTTTTATCATTCAATGGGTTGATCAGTGACGAATTCAGGATTTGAAATTTATAGTCATTTTGAATGGACTTTGCAGCTCGACATTCTTACATGCAGCTATTGTTTCATTCTTTGTCAATGTTGCACAAGTTGGCCTTGAGGCTTCTTTACTTGTAAGTTTGATACTGTATCATATGGTACTCCTTTCGTTTCATTTTATATGATGACGTTTTAGCTGACACAAAGTTTGAAAAGAAAAGAAAGACACTCGGCACATAGAGAAAGTACACTTATATATAACTTGTTGTATATATTTCTATAGCAATAATGACATGTCGTTGAGGGTAAAATGAGTAATTTAAAATAAATAAAGTTTTCAAACATAGATATATGTTATTCTTTCTATATGGATTTTTGAACTTCAAAATCTATGCAGTATTTCTTGAAGGCACAATTCCACTTTAACAAAAATCAATTTGCTGATTTGTTGATAATTTCTGGGATAGCAGGATCCATATCACAGGTAACTTGATCTTGTTCTATTTTTTATCATTTTTATTTTGTATATATTCATTTTTTTTCTGATGTTTAATTAGTTTTAAAAATATTCTGATTTCTTTTTGTGCTATTGCAGCTACTTCTCATGCCCATATTAGCTCCTGCTTTTGGAGAAGAGAAGTTGCTTTCTATTGGCCTCTTCTTCAGTTGTCTTCATGTACAAAACAAATTTATCTATATATACTTAACTACATAGCCCCTCCGTTTCAATTTATTTGTCTGATTTTGACTTGACATGAAATTTAAGAAAGTAAAGAAGACTTTTGAATGTAGTCGTTTAACATGTCTGGTAGAAAGTTAGAATTTAAAGTTGTCAAAAAAGGAAAGTAAGACAAACAAATTGAAACAGAGGAAGTATATGTTATTAAACTATTCAGAAACTTTGTTTTACTGATGTTGTCTCCAAATTCAATTGCAGATGTTGCTTTACAGCATTGCTTGGTCCTCTTGGGTAGGTCCCTCACTTCTTTACTAGTCCTATTTTGTTCGGTTTCTTCAAAAATATAGTTGCACTCATGTCAGATCCTTCATTTTCGGAGAATCTGACATGAGTGTTACAATATTTTTGAAGGATCCGAGCAACATAACTTTCTCTCCTTCATGCTCCGTAGGCTTTTATATGAGTGAGGTGTTTCTAACAAGTTAAATTCATGCAGGTCCCTTATGCTAGTGCTATGATCTCAATTTTGTCTATTTTTGCAATGCCATGTGTAAGTTCATTTCAATATAATCCATCTCTTGTCATTAGTAAAAAACATCAAAATTGACAAAGGGTTTATACTTAAATACAGTTAAAGAGCATTGCATCTAAGCAAATTGGGCCAAATGAGCAGGTACATATTCAACAATCACTACTAAGCTTGTTTGGTTTAGCTTTAGGCCACTAATTTTATTGAGCCGCCTCTGACAAAAACTAATTTTACTTTAATTTTTCCCTTTTAGGGAAAAGTCCAGGGATGCATCACAGGCATATGTTCATTCGCAAGCGTAGTTTCTCCACTAATTTTTAGTCCTTTAACAGGTAGCTAAATAAGTTCTCTTTCTTTTGTTCTGTCGATTCTCTGTTGTTACATTTTCCAAACTTAGGTCAACTTAATCTGATAATATCGTTTCATTCCAGCTTTATTTCTATCGCAAAATGCCCCGTTCCATTACCCGGGATTCGGTTTAGCTTGTGCTGCATTTGCATCAGTAAGCACTTTCTCATAATATGATTTCTTTTTTTTAAACTATGTTGCAATTACTTATATAATATGATTTCTTTTTTTTAAACTATGTTGCAATTACTTATATAATATGATTCAATTATATTGCAGATGCTAGCCTTCATTCAGAGTCTTATGATAAAGCCTGATAATAATGTATCCAATTGGAGTGTAAATGATTCAAATTTAGCAGAGCCATAGCCAAGCAATTGAAGTAAATTGATTGTATATAGTATATAGTTTCATGCAATTAGTACTTTATTACAAATTTATTCCACTTTGAAGCCAAAATTTTAGTTACTTGAGGCTTTTCTTAATAGGATATATTAAGAATGTATAGAAATGTATGATAATCCAAGTAGATATATTGAAGGTTCTTTAGTATATATGATCCACTATTTCCATTATTTTTTGAGCAACTTTCACATATAGCAAACACAAAAATCATATTTATATGTTATAGCTATAGTTTGCATAATTACGCTTCATAGCAAACATAAATATATATATTTCGCTATACATATACAAAAGAAAGCAGTTGTATATAATTTGTTTATGTTTCGATATACATGTACAAAAGATCAATTGTATAATTTGTGTTTGTATAAAGCGAGAAAGAGAGAAAGGCAAAAGAGATTTGGGCAGGGGAATATTTGTATTGTATAATTGTAAGTGTATAGGACGAAGATATATGTATTTGCATGTGTATATACAATTTTCTCTCGTTTTATACAAACAAAAACGCAATTTATACATTTGTGTTTGTATAAGCGAGAGAGGCAAGGGAGAGATTGTCTAGCGAGATCTGGGAGAGGGGAGAGAGGGGAACGAAAATATATGTATATATACAATTTTCTCTCGCTTTATACAAACACAAACGCATTTTATACATTTGCGTTTGTATAAAAGCGAGAGAGGCAAGGAAGAGAACGAGAATGGCGAGCGAGATTCACCAGGAGAGAGGTGAAATAACAACAGTTTGCTATGGGGTACAATTAAATCAAACTATGTTTATAACATTTAATTTGAATTAATAGTTTACTATTATATACAATTTTCACTTTTTTTTTCATGAAATATTTGTAATTTATCAAAACATCATCATGAATGTCATAGAATATCTTTGAATGGAACGTCTTTCTTTCTCCTTGCTAATACTATTATTATTATTTTGATTTTTCATTCGTTTTCGTTAACATCTTCAATAATTTCTTTTACTTGAATACGATATTTTAGATATATCTAAATCTTTATTTGTAGGAATTGATGAAGTATACTGTTTAGTGAGAAGGTGTAACTGTTCTTTTCTGAAAAACCATTCGTGTGTACTAGGCGATAGACTTAATTAATATCGATATAAAAATAAATGTGGTTCCACATAACTTATAATTTGAAAAATTCTCTATCTTACAAGATAACCTTTAATAGTGAAATCAATGAAATGGGGCCGTATGAAGCGACATGGATATATAAAATTCATTGACTCGCCTCTACGGAAGGTGGGTGGGGATAAAGAGAAAGGAAGAATTCGCTTTTCTATAATTCTAAGTCGGACATAGTCTAATCAATTAGATAATTAAACTTTTGTATTTTGAACTATGTTAACTTCTTCTTCTTCTTTTTATGTAAAAGATTGAGTTTAACCCATGACGAGTTACAACGTTATGAATAAATACCCATTTGGTAACAATAGAAATTACTGCCCAAAGAAACAATAGAAACAAATATAACAAAAAAAAAAGGGTAGAGTCTGATGCACAAAATATCCCGCAATCATGCATGATTGGGGAAAGAGCCGCATTTCGAGGAGTGTGATATAAATTATCCAGTGTTAGTAATTTCTTTTACAACTCAAACTCGTAATCTATAGATCACATATAGAAAATGTGTCCCTATTTCAAGACTTCCTTTCATAAACAAATACGACATTACTCCTTGTTTTTGGTCGTTTCGTGACTTGCGAGGATTAACTTGCTTAATTTATAAGTTAAGTAATGACAATTAGCCGATTGACCACATAAGTGTTAATTTGTGCACAACATTCAAAAACAATTTATCTTGGAATTGAAAAAATAGAAAACAAAGTTGTTGCTGTTTTGTTGGAACGAGAGAGAATCAAAGAGCCATAACTTATATATATACTCCATCCATTTCAAATTAATTGAATTATTAAGGTGTTTCACACCCTTTAAAAAAAAATTAAGACATAAATTAGGTATAATTTTCAATTTTACCCTTAATAATTATTGTCAAATTAGGTATAACTTTCCATTTTTACCCTTATTAATAACTAAGTCCAATACTAACTAATGAAGGATAAAATTGAAAGAACATTCTAAAAGTAGTCTTGAAAATTGAACAATTAAGTTAATTTGAAAAATAAAAAATGTCTCAACAATTCAATTAATATGAAATGGAGGGAGTACTAAATACAGGTGTCCGTGCTAGTACGGGTCCAATATCTTAGTTTTTTTTTAATTTTAATTTATGTGATATTGTTAATTTAGAAAGGTCATTAAATTTTAATATGATTTTTAGATATTTAAGTTGTTAATTACTTTTCGTTTGCGCAAGTTTAGTGTGAAGAGGTCCATTAAGATATTCATAATTAAAATATTTTTCGTCATCGATCGTTCATTTTTTACTTAAAGTAGTTACAATCTATAAATAAATATTATCGAACTTCAAAATAATAAAGCAATAACTAGAGATTTCAAATTTTGAAATATGAAAGTCATAACTAAAACGGATTCCATAATTTCGAAAAAATTATACACTAATTATATTAAAGTAGAATAAAAGAAATAATTTTTAATTTTTTTTCCGAAACACGCGCAGACACGTCGACAGAGACGTGCCTACTTCAGCACGAACTCTCTCTTATATAATAAGAATATATATATATAGAGAGAGAGAGAGAGAGAGATTTTACATATTAAATTTGAAAATTATATATTATTCTTGTTCAACAATATTTGTCCACTATTGACTTTGCACATTTTTTAAGAAATTATAAATAGAAGAGTAATTTTACTATATCACCCTTTGAATGTAATAAATACAATATCTTGAAAAATGTAATAGAAAAATAACTATAATTAATGATAAGGATAAATTAGGAACTAAGTATAGTTATTTATCGATTACATAAAGTGGACAAATATTAGTGGATGTCTCAAAATAGTATAGTGAACAACTATTTTTATACGGAGGGAGTAGTAATTTAAGAAACATTAATAGTGTGATACTATTATTCAAAAAAGAACACTAATAATAATTTAAGAAACACTAATTTGTCTAAATAATATGCCTATTTTAAAACATTTCAAAATTGAACATTGATATATAATTTAAGAACATTAATTTGTCTCAAAAAATTTGCTTGTGTTCTGCAATTTGTTTTGATATGGCCATGGCTAAATAGAGACCTTGCAAAAAGCATAACAAAAGTAAACGCATAAATGCAAACTTCCGAAATCTATTGGTTTATTTATTCCCTTTCGTCCATTTTATTTATCATATTTTTTTTCACATTTTCAGAAAATATTAACTAAAACAATTTAATTATTCTTGATTTTATTAATATTATTTCCTTTTTTTCTTCATATTTATTGAGCAGGGATAAAAATAACAATTGTCAATTTATTATATCTTCCGATTCTTTAAAATAACAACTAAGTACATCTAAAATTGCAAGAAACTTTGAATTGAACGTATTCATCTTTTTTTATTTCAATAAACAACCTATCTATTATTTTAGCTCAATTATATAAATACAACAATTAAAATACAAGAAACTTTAAGTAAGACATATTCATCTTTTCTGATAGACATCCTAACCAATATGTTAGATCAATTGCATAAATACGATAATTAAAATGCAAAAAAAAAAAATGAATTTGACGTATTTCATCTTTTCTAATTTTGATACATAATTTTACATCAATTACATAAACACGATGACTAAAATGGATCGAAGAAATATCTAGTAAAGGACACTTTTGGAATTTAATCATCCCAAACAAAAATAAGAATTTTGGGGCCAATTTGACCAAGCTTAGCATTTAACACGGAAAATAGCCACGTGTAACACTATTTATTGTAAACTTTAAAGTCCAACGCTTCGAACGTGTGCTCCATTTCTCTCACAATGTATTAATTTGCTGATTTTCTGTTTCTTCTAACCACCACCTTTCTACTTTTTCCCACCACCGTTGGCTACGGCGGAGACACCAATTTTGTTCATTTTTTTCCTTCCCGTCGGTTAACAGCTCCGCCATAGCCGGCGGTTACACGATTCACCTTTCAACTTTTTAATCACATTGCCTCAAGGATCATTTTTTTTGTGTGTAAATTTGTATATATATATATATATATATCAATGGCGGATGAGAATTGTGAAAATGTGGTATATCTTCATGGAGACTTTGATTTGAAGATTATAGAAGCTCGAAGGTTACCTAACATGGATTTGGTAACCGAACGTCTCAGTCGATGCTTTACAGCTTTAGATATCTGTCGGAAACCGTTTACTCGCCGGCGAAGGAAAGGTCATCACCGGAAAATCATCACCAGTGATCCGTATGTTACGGTTTGTTTAACCGGCGCTACTGTAGCGCGTACGCGCGTGATATCGAATTGTCAGGATCCTGTTTGGAATGAGCATTTTAAAATCCCGCTTGCTCATCCGGTTTCGGTTGTAGAGTTTCAGGTTAAGGATAATGATGTTTTCGGTGCGGATTATATCGGCGTTGCTACGGTGCCGGCTGAGAAGATCAAGTCCGGTGAGATAATTGATGATTGGTTTCCTATAATTGGACCTTATGGAAAACCTCCGAAGCCTGATTGTGCGATTCGGCTGCAAATGAAATTCATCCATTGTGATGGTAATCCGGCGTATAACGGCGGTGTATCAGAAGATTGCGGCCTGAAAGCGAGTTATTTCCCAGCGAGGCACGGAGGATCTGTTACTCTGTATCAGGACGCGCACGTGCCTGACGGAATGTTGCCGGAGATCAAATTGGATGATGACAAGATATTCGAGCATAGCAAGTGTTGGGAAGATATATGTCATGCGATATTGGAGGCACATCATTTGGTGTACGTGATAGGGTGGTCAATTTTTCACAAGGTGAAGCTGGTTAGGGAGCCAAGTAAGCCGTTGCCGAGCGGCGGAGATTTGACACTCGGAGAGTTGCTTAAGTACAAATCGGAGGAAGGTGTGAGGGTATTGCTGTTGGTTTGGGATGATAAAACTTCTCACAGCAAGTTCTTCATTCAAACGGTATGACATTTGCTCCTTTATGGATAATCTTATGGTGATGAATTTCAATTTGATTAATAGATTGTGCAACTTGGTATTATATAGCATTAGACTAGTTGGTGAGGCACATTATAATAATGTACTTTAATATGCTTTCCTTTTTGGAACTTTATATGTTTGTTGGGATCATGTAGATTGTACAGTGATAGAATTCTCTCTCACCTTTTTCCCTTTTTGAATCTTTGTTCCTATTCATTTGGGGAAATAAATTTCTAGGCTGTATCTTTCCTCTCCTAACATGGAAACTTTAAAATCCTGATCTTTTCTTGGTATCATAGATGGATGAACAATGAATTCTTTCATTGCAGCTGATAACTATGCTAGGTCCAGGGCTCTGCAAAAGTACAGGCCAATAACTTTATTCTTGCTTTTTTAAACCAACCAGAACAAGAGGATAATACCGTGATTCCCTATTTTGGATGTTGTTAAATGGAGTAATGGACTATGATATAGGTCAAAGATCTAGAGGCTTTTGAAGATTGACGCATCACTAGCTAGATCTTATGGTGATGATGGTCCTTTTTGCTTATTATCTGCTTGTGTAATGGGAGTTCATGTAGAAGTACCAACTTTATAGGTGCTTGGCTTCATCCGTTGGAGGAGCTGGTTTTCCCTAAGCTTACATTTCTCGATATTTTTGACACTACCTTTATGCCTTCAACAAGAATTGTTCTACGGAGGACACTTGTTACCCTCATGCACATCTGAAAGGTGATGGTATTACTGGACAACTCCCTTGAGCGCATTTAAAGCTCTTCTTAAGTCTATCTCCATAGCCTGTTCTGTAAGAGACCCCAATAACCATTTTGTTGAGTTTTCCTGTTTCTGTGTGCAGTACCAGCTTAATATGATAGGTCAAACTGTGTTTGAAGTTTGTTAGGTGGTAGTCTAACTCATGGAACTAGTGGATTGTAAAGGTAGAATCTTTTATTGCTAGAAGATTGATTACTGGTGCTTGTTTCAAAAAAAGTTTTTAAAAGCCTCTCGAGAATATATACTTTGACGAATGATCTATGGCAGCTGAATGGGGCCTTTCAAGGGCCATAACTGAATCTCAGACTGTGGGTCTCTGTAGTCTTTCATGTGGCTAACCCTGCGCATCTACAATACCTTGCTTTTCTTAATATTTGAATTAGTTGTGTAAGATCTTAACTTAATTGCATATATTGTTCTTTTTTGATACTGTACTTCTGATTCAATAAGCACCAAATTGTGCAGGATGGAGTGATGCAAACTCATGATGAAGAAACTCGGAAATTTTTTAAGCACTCATCCGTCAACTGTGTGCTGGCACCTCGTTACGCGAGCAGTAAGCTAAGCATTTTCAAGCAACAGGCATGCTTCATACCATACCAATATTACGTTTTCCTTGAGTAGATGATAGTCTGATTATGGATGATTTCTGGCTAGGGACAATTTTCATGCCTGAAAACTCAAAATTATTGATCTTTGTGGCAAACTGCTGCCACTTTGTCCATGGTAGCTCTTTGCCATTTTAATTATCATATTTAAGACCTACAATAAGAAAATTTTCATTCCTTATCTGAGATAGGAGATGTGGAAAGACCTACATGGAAAAAGTAATTTAACTTCGTCAAAAATTAACTTTAAAATGTAACGAAGAAAAGCATAGACATAAATATTCAACCTATATATCAATCACTTGTAAGATGTGCTTGTGTATGCGTTTATTTCTGTGAAAATACTTGTGTCCTATGCAACAGGTGTGCCTCCTCCCTCGCCTTTTAGACATATAATCTGTTATGGTCCCCGGTTATGGATCTAGTTATGGGACACTGCTTATAAAATCTGAAGTTTTCTTTTGTCTACCTATGATACTGGTTCGTTAAGAGAGAACCTGCGATCTCTTGAGTTTGAAGTACTCAAAAACTTGACTAATTTTCTATTTCACTAAATACAAATAACATTAAATACAACACTGGTGGATTAACCACCCATCTTAAAACAAGGAAGTAACTTCCTACTACAACTGAAATGAGTAAGTGGAGAAATAACCTCCATACTGCAACAACTGCTACACAAAAATAGGAAAAACAAGTAACTAAAAAGCTGTAGTAATCTACTGCAAACAGAAATAAAAAATAAATAACTTAATTTCCTTAAATCTTTCATGTGTAAAACATTGGTAGACTAAAAGGGGTGCTAACATAATCACCTTTCTATGATCTTGCATAAGATCGCTCCCTCCAAAGACCTGACAAACTATACAATTTCCTTTTCATTTAAACCATCCAGATAACTTACACTTCTGTTTATATGATATCCAGGTGGTTGGAACCCTTTATACGCACCATCAGAAGTGTGTGATTGTGGACACACAAGCCAGTGGCAATAACCGAAAGGTTTCAGCTTTCATTGGCGGTCTAGACCTCTGTGACGGGCGTTATGATACACCTGAGCATAGATTATTCTGCGATCTTGACACAGTCTTCAAGGATGATTATCATAATCCAACATTTAGTGTGAGTATTTTTTATTGTTGGTCTAGACCTCTGTGATAAGAAATATATAACACCTGAGCATACATTCTTTTAGTAATCTCAACCTGCCAAAATATAACATATAGGCAATTCAAAAAATCTGTTTTTTTAAGCAGTTGATGTTTTAGTTTTCAGTTATCTCTTTCTCTTGCAAGCCTATAAAAATGATGACACACTTGTTCTCTGAACTTATGTTGTTCCTCTCTATCCGACCCTCATGTATTGACCTGGTATCAAGTTTTTTTTCCCCGACTGATGTTTTGGGATTTTCCTGGCAGAGATATAATTTTGTCTTTTTCAATAGGCAGGAATCAAAGCGCCTAGACAGCCATGGCATGACTTGCATTGCAAGATCGAAGGACCTGCCGCATATGATGTACTCACAAACTTTGAGCAGCGGTGGAGAAAAGCCACAAAATGGTCAGAGTTTGGAAGACGTTTGAAAAAGATATCTCATTGGCACGACGATGCTTTGATCAAAATAGAAAGAATTTCTTGGATTACAAGTCCTTCCTCTTCTGTTCCAAATGATGACCAATCTTTGTGGGTTTCCAAGGAAGAAGATCATGAAAACTGGCATGTTCAGGTTCGTAGTAACTAAAATTTTTCTTCACAAAGGAAAATATTGAGTCATTGATTAGATTTAACTAAGTTACAGCTAACACTATGTTGTTTGAATGCTTACAGGTCTTTCGATCTATTGACTCAGGGTCCTTGAAAGGATTTCCAAAAGATGTTCTTTTGGCTGAATCACAGGTGCATACTCTCGTAGCTTCTTGTTTCTTGAAGTCCATACTGAAAGTTGGATGTCACATGCCATCTTTATATAACGTTGGTTTTGAATTTGCTTAACTTTCTAAAAGGTCCTTGACATTTTTCATTGCAGAACCTTGTCTGTGCAAAAAATTTGGTGATTGATAGAAGCATCCAGATGGCATATATTCAAGCAATTAGACAGGCACAGCATTTTATCTATATTGAAAATCAATATTTCCTTGGGTCATCATATGCTTGGCCTTCATACAAAGAAGCAGGTTTATCATCTTTATTCGGAATGATTGTTGTTCCTAATATTATTTAGCATCATTTATCTTCTTCTGTGCTTTTGGATTGTCAAAGGAAAGAAAGAACCATAACTGCCTTGAGATATAATACAAATCCAATGTCTCTGACTAATGGAGTTTTTTCTCATTTTATGTTTGGTTGGGTTAAAGAGGAGGGTTAGGTGGAAGGTGAATAAGATGGATTGGAAGGATCATTTACCTTGTTTAATCATATGAATAAATAACAGGGTAAAGTAAAATTGTAGGCCATGGTACCCTTCTACTTCAGAAGTTGTGATGCCTTCAGTTTTGGAGAGAAATATTGTGATTTTGATCACAAATAGTTAAATTACCCTCATGATTCAAATCCCCCTCTTCATAAAAAGATAGGTGATTTCTTCCCATTTGTTTACGCATTGGTGGATAGAGTTAGTTGGTACTTGTGTTGGTGAGGTACCAGAGGATTAGTCAAGACTTTTTCTTGTACTTTCATTTAAACTTAATATGGAGAATAACCCCTTTTAAGTGAACAATGGTAATCCACTTTTTTTCCCTTCTTTCCCCTACATTTTAATCAAACAAAGTGTTAAAGACATACTATGAGTTGAAATTCATCATTGCATGCCTATTGTTTTTTCACCCAATAATGGCCATTAACACGAATCATATTAGAAAAACATGAATCATCTCTACTCAAGGATTCATACCTTAATGAGGCTGTTTGGTCACCTAGACTACGCCAGTGAAGAGTGGTTACCTTGGTTCTGTGTGCAACTCTTTTTGGCTCCATCTTTTTTTGTTCCCTGACAAGTGTTTGCTTGTACTTTAGGTGCTGATAATTTAATTCCCATGGAGCTTGCATTAAAAATAGCCAGCAAAATTCGGGCAAAAGAGCGATTTGCTGTTTATATTGTCATTCCAATGTGGCCCGAGGGAGTCCCCACTTCTGCCTCAGTGCAAGAAATTCTGTATTGGCAGGTTATGCAGCATACTATTCTTTAAATGTCAGCATTGTGTGTACTGCTTGAGTATTGTAATCAATAAAATAAGAATGTGATTTAACTTGATTGACCGAAAGAGTGATACACATTGTCCAACTTTTCAGATTACAGTGCATGATTTAGTATTTCTTGCCCCTAACACGGGGATAAGTGAGCGAAATGTGATAATCTAATTAGTTTGGTGGATAATTGAATATTTTGAGTTTATATCTACTTGTAGAGGTCCTCCTTTTAGTTTGGTGCTCCTCCTCTTTTAGTTGTTTCTCTGTTTTTTCTTCTCTTTTGGATGTGATCAACACTTTCTTAGTTCTATTGCCATTTCCAAAAAAGAAAAGAAAAAGTCCTTTTTGTTGCTGAAGGCTACTGACAATTCCGTTACAGTTCTTGTACTTCAGTTTTACTTCGTTTAATATGTTGAGTTTGTTGTAGTTTGATGCCAGCAACGGGTGATATGCCTATCAAAGATTGTTCTCAGTTCCTAAGAGACTATCTCTTTTGCTGCTATTCTCATTAATGTGTTTCTCTTGCAGAGGCAAACTATGAAAATGATGTATGGAATCATCGCTCAAGAACTAAAATCTTCTCAACTTCAAGATGTACATATTTCTGACTACCTAAACTTCTATTGTCTGGGTAATCGAGAAGAATTGCGTGGAGAATCAAAGTCTAACTATGCTTCAAATGGCGATTTGGTAGGAATCTTTATTCTCATTATATCTGCTAATTGTTATGTTACCCTTCCGCTAAACAATGCTTTAAAATCTACCTGATGTTTTTTGGAATTAAATGTGGTTTGATATACTTAAGGATACCCTCTTTTCCTTCAGTTCGGCTACTTGTCTAACTATATGTGCTTGACTGTGAATTTCTGATCATTGAGACAATCTTTTAAGCAAAAGTTAAAAACATGTTTGTCACTTTATATACTCTGTACGCACAAGTATCTATGCTAGTTTTCTGGATTAAAAGAAATAAAACTATTCTAACTAGTGAATGGAACTAGATTTACTTCTCTGTAATTTGATCATTTCATGACATTGGCTGAGTACCCATCAAGTCATCTGTACTACATTATAAACCAAGAGAATATCTTTAACAACATTTGACAAGTTATAGGAACTGCATTCTCAAACATTTCCGAAGAACTAATAGAGTAGCGCAGTAGTATTTGGATCTATTTTTTCTTTATATGTTAAATATGATAGAAGTACACCAAATTGGTGTGATTTACAAAAGAAATCACAAAAGATTCAGATATGGTTGTATGAATCTTTTGAAAATCCTACACTATTTCATTATAGATATCCTTGTATGTCCTTTTCTTACTTGAGCCGAGGATCTACCTGAAGGCAGAAACAGCCTCTCTACCTTCACAAGTTAGGGGTAAGGCTGTGTTGTTGTTGTTGTTGTTGTTATAGATAGACTTGTAAGTGCACATAATGATGAGGACTAATTTTGCCATGAAACTGCCATCAGATTTCAGCTTCACAGAAATTTGGACGGTTTATGATTTATGTACATGCCAAGGGGATGATAGTGGACGATGAGTATGTCATTTTAGGATCTGCCAATATTAATCAAAGATCTATGGCTGGTTCAAGAGACACAGAGATAGCTATGGGTGCATATCAACCTCATCACACTTGGGCTATGAAGAAAAGGCATCCACATGGCCAGGTCCGTGAATCTCCTTCCCCTAATAAAGCAAACTAGAACATTTTCATTTTGATCAAAACTATCAAATCTTTATCAATAGCAGGAAATTTTTTGTTAATCATGCTACCCTGTCTATAAAAGGATCTTCTTGACAACTACAACTACATGAAGAGGCGGATAGATCTTCTATTTGATGGGTTGAACTGAAAGTATTTTCAACATTGAACATAGATATTGATGTGAAAAAAAATCAGTAACATTGCAATAAATATTACCTTCTGAACACCTAAATGCTGAAATCACATTTGAATTCTGGATCCGCCTTTGGCTGCAGGTATATGGTTATAGAATGTCTCTATGGGCAGAGCACATGGGCAAGTTAGACGATATCTTCACAAAGCCAGAAAGTTTGAACTGCGTGAAGCATGTAAATGAGGTTGCTGAAGATAACTGGAATAGATTTACAGCTGACGAATTCAAACCTTTACAAGGTCATCTTCTCAAGTATCCAGTCCAAGTAGGTACTGATGGGAAAGTAAGTTCCTTGCCTGGTCATGAATATTTTCCTGATGTTGGTGGTAAAATACTAGGAGCTCGAACCAATCTTCCTGATGCTTTAACCACATAATTCTTCCCGTCTTCCGGTTTTGTAATGCCTGTAAATTAAACCAATTTCTTATAGAATTGGTGAGAATAATTATCAGAATTCCAACTCAGTGAGCAAGAACTATATCATCTTGGTTGCTGTCGAAGTTGTGCATCGTGTTCACTAATGTTATACCATTCTTTGTTGTATTAATCATGTAATAAATATCTTGTTCATGATGATCTCAAGAATCTCTCCAAATGTACAGTTAACTGTAAAGATATATAATTTCAACAGATGCAGAGTGAAAATTTTCGGCCATTTGCTGTTATCTAATTTCCGTCTCTTCTATATCTCTTTCTACTATGAGAATGATATGTTTATTCTTTAGTTTCATTCCTGTGAATATATTTCCTGTGAATACGGATAAGTTCATACAGGTTAGGAAATAGTATGTTGCTCGAATTCTCCAAAAACGCTCTACTTTTGGATGATTTGGCAACATTTTTGAAGAGTCTGAGCAACATAAACGGTATGTTGTTTACCTATCAGGAGAAAGGTTGAAATTTTTTGTCCTACAAAAGCAACATTACAGTCCAAAAAAGCTGGGATTAATCACAAAATGACATTACATGGAAAAATATGCAACTTTAATTTCCTGAGTTTTCGTTACACCTCAAAAAGAGAAGGGCAATACTAAAACGAAACTGTTGAAATTGATGGGAACTCAAATTAACTTTTACATAACAGAGAGGTGAGAAAACTAGTTGACAGTAACTTTGCCAACCATTCCAGCTCCCTGGTGAGGTGCACAGTAGAAAGTGTAAGTTCCTTTCTCACTCAAAGTGACACTGTATGTCTCTCCTGCTGCATTCAGAAGATCCTCTTCAGCCATGGAAATCTTACTTGCATCTACACCAGCTGGGATTTCATCCTCATCGAATACGACGTTGTGTGGGAACCCTGCATTGTTCTTGAATGTAATTTTCTCACCAGCGCTAACGCTGAAGTTTCCAGGAATAAAAGCAAGACTCCCATCATCACCACCAAGCAACACATCAAGTGCCATGGCATTGCTAGCAAGCATCGCGCTAACAGCGGTGGCAGCAACAACAGCACCGACATCTTTCAAAGACGCCTTCACGGTCAATCTGGCAGCCGGGGCAGCTGCCACCTTGGCGGATGCGCCGGTGCTAACTCTGGAAGATGAGGAAGCACCTGCCTTGAGGCCAGTGAAAGATGGAATAGCAACAGCAGTAGAGGTAACAGTGGCCATTGTTAATAGGTATGATTGTTGTTGTTGCTTTTGTGATTGAAAATTTGGAATCAAGAAAAGGTGAGAAGGGGTTTTAATATGTGAGGTTGTGGATAGAGTAATGAAGGAAGAGGTTGATTCTTTGTATAAATGAGTGGTGTATACTGTGATCAAAGGATGGACAGTTATCTGCTGTGAAAGAATGCTATTGGTTCATATGGATTATATATCCTATGACGTGTATATGTTTATCTAAAGATGGAAATTGAAGGGCTACAATTATATTGAAATACAAAAAGTTTAAACTAGTAGAAGACTGAAAATAAAAATTTCAATACGTAGATTTTCCATTATGTGGCTCTATAGAAGGTCACAATTCTTTATTTTTTTTTCCTTTGAGAGATGCAGACATGTAATTTATGATAGGTTTAAGATGCGTTTTCGACTTGAATTATATATCTATAGTTAAAAGAAGTTTAGTTATGTTAATGGAAAATACTCAATGTCATTATCGGTTATTTTGTGGTATGGAATGAGACACGATTAAGTTAACCAAAGCACACAAAAGGAGATATTTCAAAACAAATATACGCTCGTATACAAAAAACAAAAACATAACTTAACTAGTATACTCTAGTAAGTAAAAATATAAGTCTAAATTTATCTATTATGGAGTAGTACATTACTTGCATTTCCCCCTCAATTAATCTAAAAATCCTTTAACACTATGAACACAAAATATTTCATGTTAGCAAAAGAAGCTACCCTAATGTAAGCACTAATGGTTGCTTCTACGACTTAAACTTCTGAACTATAGATCAAATAGAGACAACTACATTATTTAATATGGGATTCTTTACATGAAGAGAGGACTAACCTGCAATGTTTCCACAAATTTGATGCTCCATGCATTGACATAGAATAAGCCATAAACATTAGGAAATGCAAACTCATATATATATTTATGCTTCTTGTAGGGTATTCTAATGTACTACCCTTATTTCTGTTGTACTGCAATTGTACTAAGTAGTTTTTGGTACAAGCCTCAAGGCCTATTCCATCTAATTCTGCTTTACAACTCTAATTCAAAATATCTTCACATGTTAAGTGGGCTGTGCATTCTAAACATATCTTGAGTGAAAGGTTTCATACTTAAGTATACACAGAGCAACAGAAAATGAAAACCCCCAAATATTAAACACAAAACAGAAGATTTAGAATAAGGATCTTTCCTTTTTTTATGCCTATATTGTTAGTATAAACGCTAGGTGACTTCTGCCCACATGATAACTCTTGGTGAACAGCATTATGCCGTTACCCAATGCTGATGGAAAGTAAAATAGTCAAGGTGCACTCTCAAATTTCCCCTGTAATAAGATTTCTACAGACATCCTAAGAGACGATTGCCCAAAAGGGTCGTCTGTTGCATGATATGAAGTTCCTTTTGTAGTTATCGAAACTGAGTTATCTGAATGATTGATCGATCGCTATTCAGAGAGTAGTAGTGATGACAAATGAGGAGACTCTAGCCCAAGTTCCATAACTTCTGAAGACCAGGGTAGGAAGAGAAATAAGAGGCAATGACACGAGATAACGACTATAGCCTTACTATAATGTCTCCAAACACCATGAACACTTCAAGAATGTAGCCTTCAGTCACGTGGATTTCTAGTTAGAAAAATCCTAAATATTCTCTATTTACATCTACTCCCAAAGCTACACTCCCACAATAGTGTGTCCTCCATGTCTTATATCAACACATTCTATAAGATCTTCAAATGCCTTATAAATGTTCTCATGATGTTTACATATCCTAAAGTTTACATTTATCTAAATGCTTTCATAATGCTTATAGAAGATGCTTTCACTTACAATCGAGATTTACAAATGATGCTAAAGATACATTTATATTGGCCCATGAGAGACAGATGAGAATGGCATATTCTCTCTACTCTCTTCAACATAAGATGAAATAGGTATAAATCAGCTTATCTTCCTTCTACGGTAACAGTAAGGATGAGCTTAGTGCAAAGGACCATTAACCTTACTGCAGAGGCGAATTCAAGTTTAATTTTGTGGGTTCCTACAATGTCCTCAAGTTAATATACAATAATAGTTGGGTCCACATTCAAATATTTATCGATATTTAGTGAAATTGTAATACATATAGAGAGCTTGTGCAGAAGCTACTGTGTTCACTTGATGAACCCCTAGGTTCCCATTTAGATCCGCCCCTAAACCTCAGGCCAAGTCGCCTAAGTGGTAAGTAGGAAAAGCCACTATCTGACCTTCAAATGAAGTGCCAGAAACACACTTACTTCAATCAAAACCAAAATCAAGCAAGGTTCCATTCTGGATAAGTAGCTTATCAAAAAGATTCCCTAATATAACCAACTGGCTTACATCGCATCGCCAGTCATGCTCAAAAAGGTTGACAGCCCTTGAATCTAGAGCTGCTTTTCATTCCAACCAAGTTACTACTCGATTTCCCAAGTTCACAACAGGCATATAATGTCAAGATGAACCAGCAAAAAAACATAAACTCTGGCATGATAGTACAGGGGTGCAAAAACGCTTTGCCTTGATCAATAAAGCCAAAAGGGAAGAAAGGGGTAGGAACAATCTAGTTTAGGAAGGCCACTGAAGATATCATGCAGCTAGTTTATCTCATTTCTGACTCTTATAGGGGCACTGAAGTAACTATCTCTGTTACTTCCCCCCTATGGACCACCTTATTCACCCAAACCAACCATAGTGTATAAAAATATGAAAATAAAAAGGAATTTGCAGAGTTAGTAAGCACATGAAAACAAAGCGAAAAAGTGGCTGGCATTTTGACATCCTAGCCCCAAACGAAGCAGCATAGAGAGGATATCCTTCAGTGAGATTGTGATTAGAAAATATTGAATAAATTCATCACATATATAGAACCCAGCAGCACAAACGTATACGCAAACATCAATAAGCACAGGGCACTTATCCAAACAAATTCCATAATGGAAATCACAAGATTCAAGACCCAACCAAGATAAGACATACCATTATGCATATTCAATTATTAACAGTCATAACTCATATAAACAGGGTATACTTGTTATTTACAGTCATGTGATGAGAGAAACTGCCTAATAGAAGCAAGGGAATGTATAACACTCTAATTTTTACACATCCTTCTATCAGACCTTAAAAAAGCGGAAAGACGTCGTCGTTGTCATCATCCATATCAAGATACTTGAAGCCAATATCATTGTCTGAATTTGGATTGAAGTCGGGACTCACGTAGCATTTCATCTCATGAAACAGGTTCAAATTATCCACAAGCTTGTGAAATACATTGCATCCACAACACTGCCAAAACAAGAAACCAAATAAATTAGCTTATACGCCAAGCGGGAGGGAATGCTAGACATTTGGCAGTTCATCCTCCGACTAAGATAAAAGATTCCATTGAAGCAGCTAATCCCAGGCATATTGTATGGACATTTTGTCACACAAATTGCATAATATCATAAATAGCCACCCCAGGTATTACCCAGCCCCAGCCCCCGCCCCAGCCCCGGGGAGAGTTTATCAACCAATGCAAATCTTTGGTCTCATCCTCGATATTGAAATATACCATAAGACCAATACGATGATTCAAAATCTCGTTATCGATCCCTCGGCCTAAAGAAGTTATATTTCTCAATAAATTCGGTTGAATAGGGTAAAATTGTATCCCTTAGGAAACAAGTCCTCTTAACTTTTGTCTAGAAAGACCCTTACCAAGTCGTCATTACTTTTTTCTAGAAAGATCCTTTCTTACTTCTAAGGGAAGCATTTTTCTTCTATTTTTCAATAAATATATAAAATTATAAGCTACATAAGAAAGGGTCACTAATTTATTCTTTCATCAATCAATGTAACTTGTAAGGTGCTTGTTAGTAAAGTACCTGGACAAAAACAGTGCCATCAGTATAGGCATGGGGATTGATGGCACGAGTAGTTCGTTGGCCACAGACGTTGCAAGTAAAGGCCACACGCATACGCCTTCGTGGAGATTTAGTGAAGAGAGACCAAGGGAAGGTGGAAATCTGCTCAGTACTGGATTCAGAATCCGAACCAGCAGGCACAGGTGGCCCCTCCATGCCCGAGCCAGTAGTCCAGCCTCTTACATTAGCTGCACTAAGGACCAAACCCATAGCTGCATCCTGGTAAAAATCCTCGAAAGACACACTGATCAGAACCCCAAATTCACCAGAATATCGTCAAAAACAACAATTTAAACTAAGAAAGAACTCAAATTTGAAGATGATAATTCAAAAGGTTCAGCACAATCCACCAATTGAAATCCCAAAATCACCCCAACTTCGTGGAAACTCAAGAATCAAACCAAAGAAAAAAAGGAACTTTGAGGGCGACAAATCAAAAATACTCTTACACCCACCAATCAGAACCCCAAATTCACCATAATTTTGTGAATCCCAATAATTAAATCAAAGAAAGAAAAGTATATTCGCGTTCTGATGAATCAAAATCACATTAAATGAGTAGACCTACCAGTCAAAAACCCAAAATCAATCCAAATTCGTCAAAACCCAACAATAAAATCGAAAAAAAAGAATTTAAGCAACTTCGAGGTTGATGAATCAAAAATACCCCTAGATTGAGAAGACCCCCAAATGAAAACCTCAAAATCACCATAATTTCATGGAAACCCGACAATTAAATACAAAAAATTAAACTTTCAGGTCGATGAATCAAAAATACCTCTAGATACAATAAACCCACAAATCAAAACCTCAAAAATCACCATAATTTCATGGAAACACAACAATCAAATCAAATAAAAATATCAACTTTATGCTCAATCAATCAAAAATACCTTGGAGAGAGTAGGATTGTTGAAGATGGGAACGATACTTGTGCCTTCATTTCCGTCAGATTGAAGATCGGGTTCATTTCCATTATCTGAAAAAACAAAAACAAAAAGATTAGCATTAGAATCAATAAATGATTGAAAAAACATGAGAAAAATGAGTAAATTACATACTTTTGTGTGAAACTGAAAACTTGACAAATTTACGAGAAAAAAGATGTTTGGATTTAGGAGCAAAAACGGATAGAGAAGGGGTAGTTGTGGCAGAAGACGTCAAAGTTTCCATGGCTATCAAGTGAAGCTTTACAGATTTTGATTTGACTTTGTAATGTAAGGAAGATGAAACAAAGAAAAATCAAAAAATTGGGACTCAATATATACTGTTGCCTTTGCCGACTTTACTGTATAAAATCTCCTGCGGTCTTGAACAAAATTCCTTTTGTGGTTACAAAAGATGGTAACGAGATCTTAATAACTCAGTTGATTGAATTTAATCTCGATGTTTGGGTATAATTTGAATGTCTTGAACGATTGAGTTAACCTTTTGTATATTATTCACGTGATTAAATATATATATATATATATATATCTTATATATAAATACTTTGTCTAAGGGTCCGAGTGAATAGCTTCTCGTCTCTTTAGATTTGTCTGGTTGGTAAGGGTTTGATTTTCACTTTATAATTCTCTTCTCCTACTTGCAATTTAAAAAAAGAATCATAATATTACCCATTAAGAGGATAGGAAATTTCATATGATATGATTCTCTTTTTCATTGTTTTCAGCATGATTTTTTGCTACAATATTTATTTTAATCAAGTGTCTATTCAAAACAGACTCTCTATTTTCATAATATAAGAATAAGATTGCATACACGCTGCCCTCGTTAAAGTAATGAGTGCATGATTAGATATTTAAAGGCGCAGTACACTGAACATAAGCTAAACTCTACCAATGGTTAGTTGAAACTTCCTTAATTATGTCATTAATCATAATTATGTGGAAACAACTAGGCTTCTTTAGGGAAATTTCCACATTTTGGGCCCAAGCCCACATAGAACTGGACTTTAATAGAAAAGGCTTGGACCAGTTATGGATCGGTTAGTATAAATGTTTATTTCCTTTTAAATGATGCAAGTGTTGCTCAAATTATACTAAAGATTTCACATTTGATCATAAATGCATACATACTGCATTTTATTAAATATTATACGTACAATACCTTTCCAAATCTCACTCGCAGAGTTACACCAGATATGTTGTTGTTTGTTGTTTATGCGTACAAATAAAAATGTATAAGACTGGAATATAATTGATTGATTAAATGATCTTTATTTCATCGAGAGGTCATTTGAATTTCATTAATAACGAGAATTCTTTGCCATCCTTCCTTTTAGAATGGTATTATGTTCAAGATTCAAGTGGTACTATTGAAGCTATTGTTCTTGAAAAAATGACTCGGTATAACCTATTCTTCGAAATAAGTAGCTTACATGGTCTAATAACCGAATCTCAAATATATTATAGCCTCTATCATGAGATCAAGAACCAAATCGCAGTTTAAGATTTGGAAAATTAAGTTGAAGTATTTAATTATTCTTGTCTTAATTAAACTATTCTTTGACATTATCTACAGGGTTAATTTAAAAATAATATCACTTTGACCATTCACTTGCCACCTTTTTATTTTATTCAAAAAAAAAAAAAAGAACAACCGTACCCTCCCAAATACTTATATTTAATCTCTCTTTTGTGTATTCTTCTCATTGGTAGTAGATTTTTTATTTTAAAAGACCACCATGATGTATTATGAACAAACATTTAAGAGTGTACCTACTTTTTTTTGTATGTGTTATAATAAAAATAATCACATAAAATAGTTTGATGAAATATTAGTGTGAAAGAAGATATACTACTCTATGATGTCACCAAGTCCATTTATGATTCACCATAGATTCAAAAAGAAATTAATATAGTTTTAAAATAATTACTATTTGATGATGAAAGAAAATCACAATGTTTGTTTTTTCACTACCATAATTAACACGATTAGAAGGTGTCAACAATAATAAAAAAAGAAAAAAATATTTATTCATTGTCAACCATCTTTCTTAAGAATTATTTGAATGTGTCAATCCTTTCAATTTGTTTATTTCAACCGTTCATTCTAATAAATTAACGTGACACACACGTACATAGCACTCACATTTTCTTCTTGATATGCTCCATCACTCGTTATTTATTTGATACTTTTCATTTATCAACAAATGACTTTGCCAATTTCAAAGTTAAATCAAATTAAATTAATTCCTAAAAGCTAAATTAATATACTTAGATGTAGTATATTTACTATTATTTCAACTTGTAGTGTTTCATATGTTGAAATAATAAATGTTAATCCCTTTGTTCATTTTTATTGCCTTTTTGAGCTTTTATATCAAGAAAATCAGATAATATTAATCCCTAACGTCCTAATTCATTTCGCTCCAGTCACATTTTTAATAATCTTTACAAACTTATATTTAAATTCATGATCAAATTAATAATTTTAATTCTTGAAATTTAAATAATATCATCTTTGATTGAGACCAAAATTACGTTTATGAACTACAGCTTTTCGAAATAGTAAAGGTGAAACTAGATAGAAAGAATATTTTCTTGATTTTTAATAAAGAGATGAATATTTAATTTGTGGTTGTTGTAGAAATGACAAATATTATGAGAATATATAAATTTAAAGTAGGGTTTCACTTTATTCATTGGATTCGTCGTCATTTAGGTAGGTAGTTTCTTCCAATAATTTAGGAGGGAATCTCACCTTCTTTGTCTCCCAGCATTATTAGCGCAATATAAATATAATTGGGCTTTAATATAATTTTTATTTTCACTCCATAATCTTCAACCTTTTTTATTTATCATTATATGCTTTTATGATCACATAAAATATAATCATAAAAAAAAAATGAAGGGAATGTAGTGAGAATTACAAGTAGTATGTGTTCAATATATACATTATGTTGAATAATTTAGTTTGAATCTCAAAGAATATTTTCGAAACATGAAAAATTAAATGAATTGTGGATAGAGCAAGTGGTAAGACTAATTTATAGGCCACAATTTCAGTTTTTTTGAAGAGTTCAACTTGCTCTTTTATTGAGTCTTAAGATTCCTTTCATGAGAGAATATGATATATCCTTCATAAATTGTAAATCATGAACTAATATATACGAATAGTTTTGCTTTTTTATATTTGTTGTATCTACCCAAAAATATATTTTCATCATATTCTAATTGAGGTGTGATGGGAAATCCAAATCACATGGCCTACTCTCGCAATTGATGGGCGGTGATGCATGGTCTATAACGCGGGAAAAAGTGCTTATAGAGTATAAATAGTCTTATTTTTCGATTCATTTTTTAATATTTTGAATTCTTATGAGTTTAATTTGAGAAATTTCAAGTAAGGATTTCATATACAAATTTGGGGGGAGTGGATTAAATATAACTTTGAAATTTACATTATCTTTTTTTTAATTCTTTGAAATTTATATCATGAACTTAACTTCTTCTTTTTTTCATTTTTCTACCTGGTGTCCGGAGTGTACGTAGGAGTCGCAATTAAATTCGAATCGTATCTATTTGGTGGCTGCACTCCTAATCGAATGTTTTTCATACTCATATTCAAACCCAAAACTCTCATTAAGTTGTGAAATAGTCTCAGCATTGCACGACTACTTATTTTGGTATATCATGAATTTAAGTTGATATTAATCATTTGAACATAAAATTCAATAGATGAAATTGGATTATTTAGACATAAAATATAACTACAAGCAAATCCAATTGGCAAATCCTTGCTTTTCTTATGAGACAAAAAAGAAACTACAAGCTGATTGGAAAATAAATTACCAAACAACAACAAAATTAGAAGAAGAAAAAAATTACAATCACCATGCTAATTAAAGCCTAATTAATCATTAGCTTGGATAAGCATAAGCAAGGTGAGTAACAATGGCGGATGTATTAAAACCATTGAAATTTGATCCAGCAGCTTTCGTATAAGCACCCATATTAGGAAAAACCAGCCAGTCATTAACCTGTAGCTCCGGTAACTGGTAATCCCTTAACACGGTATCAAGTGCATCACAGGTGGGCCCGAATACAGTCGACGGAAACGTTTTCGACCCGCCGCAGTTGAGGTTGTTACGATTCGACATGCAAGCTAATGGCGTCGCCGTCACCGTCGCATGGTCGTAAAGTACACAGTTCATCGATCCGTATAACCCATCGTTGATCCAGTATTCTTTTAAATCACCTCTGACTCTTTTGCCGATGATGGTTGTTGCTAAAGTGAACGCCGTTTCGGCGAAGAAACGACCCGGTTCGGCGATGATGGTTAGCTCCGGGGAGTTCTGGAAGTGGGTTTCCAGAGCTGATTTAACGGCGGGGGCAGCGGAGGTGAATTGGTGGCCGGAGGTAAATCCGCCGCCGATGTCGAGTACCGTCATTTTTGGCATTCCGAGTTGAGTTGCTGTTTCGAAAACTTGTTTCGCTGCGGCTATGGCTCCTAGATAAGCGTTGGAATCGGCGTCTCCGCTGCCGATATGGAAGGAAACGCCGGTGACGGTGAGTCTAGCGGCTTGAGCTGTACGGAGGAGCGGCTCGATTTCTTCCGGTAATGCTCCGTATTTTGGACCCATTGGGCATCTGGCGTTGCCGTCGTTCATGGGTTTGATTCGAAGCAAAAGCTCGCATTTCGGGTGATGTTTACGGATCTTGCAAACTTCATCCTCGGAATCGTAAGTTGTGAGATTAACCCCAATTTTCTCGGCGAAAATGATATCGGATTCCGGCTTACAAGGGTTAGCTAAAACAATCCGGTCCGGCGAGATACCAAGAGACAAAACATACTCAATTTCAGCACGGCTAGCACAATCAAAATTGGAACCCATAGCAGACAACATGGAGAGAAATGAAGGTTCAGGGTTACATTTCACAGCATAAAACGGACGAATATTTGGTAAAGCAGAGTTCCATTGTTCCATAAGGGAAACAACTTCACCCAAATCTAGAACATAAAAGGGTTGTTTATCGTCCTGTAATTTCTGGGTTATGATTGAAACCATGAAATCCTGAAGGGCATCTTTTGACAGAGGAACAACTTTTCTGGTATGGCCGTTCTCCGCCGCTGCTGCCACCGGAACTCCGCCGATTGTGGACTGAAGAATGGCCGCCGGATTCAAACCGGAAACAATGACTGTTTGGCCGGCCATCCAAAGAGAGGAAGGAATCAAAGGGAAACAAAGAAAATAGGGACCGAAATATATTTTGTGTGTTTTTCTCTGTTCCTTTTGAGACGGAGAAACCTCAAATAATGTTAACCATAATATATAGAGGAAAAAAAGAGAGAAAGATGTGTAATTTATTATTATTATTATTATTTTTATTTTAAGAAAAAAAAACAATAGTTGTTAAAGGGGTAGGTGGTCAACGAAATTAAATTTAATTAATTACCATTTATATTAATAAAATCATAAAGTGTGTACTTTTTGGTATGTCAATTCAAATCAAATCTATATTGCATGATTTCTTTTTTCTATTATATCAAATACATAAATTTTCTAATTACTTAGTATGTTTATTAGTTAAAAAAAAAATTAAATATCATATTAATTTTATATATTAGTAATTTACATCGTAATCAATACTAAACATAATGTTACATATATATACAGAATATATAGTTGCGTAATTCAACTGCAAGCCAACTTCCAAACAATTCGTTGGTACATATTATAGGACCACAAAATAAAAACATTGCAAAAGTCCAATTTGTCATATTATATGCTAGATTCCAATTATTCTTTTGGGTGTAAATATCAGTCGGAGAAAGTGATTCCTGTTGGATATTTTTTTTACATTATTCGAAGTCGAGGTTTTTAATTAAAAGTGAAAATTTTGTATTTATTTCATTATATTGACTTAATAAATAATTATTTGTACAATGTATTTGCAACAAATTGTATTTTTTAAAATATTGATGTCTACTATTTATCATATTAATAAACTTGTATTTATAATAAATGACATTCAACATCAAATTGCTTGATTTAAAGTATAAAATGTATAGATTTTCTCATTATTATTATTATTATTATTACATAATTAAAGTTGCAATCTAGTGCTTGTAATTTCACTTGGTACATAATACTAATACTATTTAAGTCGTCTTTTTAATTTATCCTCTCCTCTTTCCCAATTACGATTATTGGTCCAACCTTCTTATATATTTACGACTATTAGTCAACTAATTTGTATTCACACTATATAAGAAATGTGTTATTTAAAATTTTGACTAATTTGTATTCCTTGTAGATTTATCCAATTATAAGGAATTACAGTCGATTAACTCCGGTTTACTTCATAAATTAATTATGAAGAAGTTTAACGCGCCCCCTATCAACGAAGACTTAACTCTCAAATTCTGCATGTAAAACTTCTAGTTATTACGAGGTCACACTCAGAGAGTTCACCCTCGCAACTCCAATGTATTTGTGCGATAAAAGTTTATTTTTATAGAATATTTATGTCAAGTCAATATATATATATATATATATATATTTATTTTATTTTATTCATTAAATACTCTTTCTATTCCAAACTTATATAATGACACATTTTTCTTTTTAACAAGTCGAAAATCAAATAATATATTTCTTTATTTGACAAATATTTAATAATATTAGCGTTATTTTACACATATGGAGTCTTAATTATATGATAAAAAGTCCACAAAAATATACTTTTCTATTTAAAAGAGATAATGCATGATTGATTTGTGGTAGGGGAGTCTTCAACTTTATTCTATTTTTTTTTCAATTTCAAATCTCTAGGTAAATAATGAACTGAGCACATGAAAAATGTGAATCTTGTCCTAATGGTGGTCTCAAGGCACTTTGTTGTCGTTGATGAATATATTCTGTTTAACTAAGTATTAAAAAAATAAAAAAATAAAAAAGTATTTATAAGATTTAATATATCGGGCCAACAAATAAAATATATATTTTTCAGTAACACTAAAAATAACTTTTAGCAGGAAAAAGTTACAAATTCATGTTATTATTTTCTTAAGGATAAGGGTCTGAAAAATATCTCAACTTTAGTTGAATTTGCTGTTGCGATACTAAACTTTCATGAGCACCTATCACCTCCCTAGACGATTTAATAATGTATTTTAAACATATATATTTGCCCACGTGGACATAAAAAATAATGCAAAATTATAAATAGTAATGTGTCCACAATACACTATTAAATAGTTCAAAGGGTAAAAAATATGGTATTAAATAGTCTAGGGAGGTAACAGGTCCTCATGAAAGTTTAGTATCACAACAGCAAATTCGACCAAAGTTGAGGTATTTTTCAGACCCTTGTCCCTTTTCTTAGTGAAGTATTAGTAGAAAATTATTATTTTTAAGATAAAAATCTTATCATAAATTTATGACCAAATAATTCCTTATTAATAATTTAACACATATATATTTCAATTATATGCAAAAGTACTTTTAAAAAAATATTGATCAAATAAAATATACTTATTAAATATTTAAAAAAAGTCAAATGAATTAGTCAAATACTACTTCTTAAAATATAATTTCTTTTACAAAATACATCTAGAAACAAATAAACTTTACTGTAAGAAAGCTACAATAAAGAAGTTTTGGAAATTACTAAGTAAACTCCTAATATTAAGAAGGACTAAGTATCGTGCCCATAATAAACGTCATGAATCTTTTGGATACAAAGTCATTTTTATTAGGGAGTATTTTACTGTTAATATAGAATTTTTCAACATAAATTTAAATTTTGTTGAAATTCAATATCAAATAAAAACGTAAGGAGATCAAACGCCACATAAAAACCAAAAAACAAATACATATACACCCCTTTTCAAGGTTTCCAACAGTCGACTTTTTCAAGTCTCACCAACCCTTTACCAAGTGTACCAGCAAGTCAACAACCCCTTTGGCTTTGATCAATTTTGGCTTGTGGGTTTTTTTTTTTTACTTTTTCTTATTGTATGCTAGATCTGAATTTCTAAATAATAAAATAAAAGAATTGCACATTATCATATTATTGCTACATGACCTAATTTGTCAGATCATTTTTACAGTCACACAAAAATAGATAGTGTGCATAATGTTTTCCTTATAATATATCATCCAAGTATATATAATTATCGTTTTATATAGTTTTCACTGAACATCTCACCTAACTAATATTTCGTTCATAGAAAATAAGGGTAAAAGTAAAATAACTTTTTTATTTTATTTTAAAATGTCGAATATTGTTGGAGATAAATTTAGTTTGCCAACAAGACAAAATACAACTATATATAAAATATAAATAAGATGTAGTAGAATGGAAACTAGACAAATTATATGTCCACATATTAAAACATAAAAAGCGTTAGCATCAAGTGACACTGCTTTAATTTATTCTCGAGTTATATGCAACAAAGATTTTTTTATTTTTATTATTATTGGTAATCTATGCAACAAAGATTTTGTAATAAATTAGTGAAGAAGCAATTATAACAATAAAATAAATTCAATGTATACAATTAGTTTTTCATGTTTGTAGCTATTGTTGGCTACTATATTATTTGTTGTTGCTATTGTATTCGACTTCTGTTTTTTATTTTTAGCATGTCTTCTTTGTGACTATTGTATTTTCTTGCTATACTTGATCTTATTACATTGCTTTATTTGAGCTGAAAATTTATCGAAAACAAACTATCTTCCTTCTTAAAATAGAATATAAGACTTTATATACACATCACCCTTTTTGCAAAACTATATTGCGTATATTCTTGTTGTACTTAAACACATGTCATCATATAATCAATTGCTTGTGTAAAATAGTGTATATAAATTATGCTATAAAAGTCAAACTCGTCCTTATATTTCATTATATCACAAGCCTTTCAAGCAAGTTCTTTTTGTTTTTTCATTATTTTTTTTGGTTTTTTGCTACTTGGATTTTAATAGAAAATATATACAATTTTCTCTAAATAATGTCGTGTTAGACATGGGGATAAATATGAGTGTCATTTAATTATAATATAATTTTACAAATGTCTTTGGATGACTAAACAGACCTAACTATTTCACATGCAAGCAAATTAGGTAAGTGTACGAGAATATAATTAGAAAATTAGAGATTTGAATTGGCCTTTTTATGTTGAATTATTTGTGGGGGGTCCACATTAACGTTCCAATAATGTTGCAGGTTATATATATAGCATGGTCCTTTTTCAATTTTTTCTTCATACAAGGAATTGAATCACTCCGAATTTTAATGGATAAAATTATTTCAAAAATCATTAATATATGCATGCATAAAAGGGAATCCAGAACAGTTAAATGTTAGGTACAAATTCACTTGAAATATATATCATCTACTTTATATACGTGTTCTATCAAAGAGATGTAGCACCAAAAGGGTGTTATATAGACGCCATATAGGCCTCTCAATTCAAGTATCAATAATTGATTTCATGCTCGAACCTATACTATAAGACTTACACAAAGATAACTTTATATCATTGTTCCAAAACTCTCATTGTATTATATAACTTAATTACTATGGGTATTATTTGGTATTGTTAGTGTTTTGCCTTGATTTTCTTAACATATTTGAAGTTTATTTTTTTTTCTTAAGGAAAAATCAAAGTATTACCATAAATGCTTAAACTTTTTTCTGAAAGGAAAATATAATTTTCTTCCATATGTTTTATTCTTTCCTTAGAGGAAAAATTTGAAAATCTATAAATTGAAGATTCATATTCTCATAACATAACACAATAGTATCCACAATGTAAACGTGTAGAGAGTTTTGTTTATGAGAGATTTATTCTCTCAACAATTTATAATATTTTTCTTTTATATTAGTTTTCATATAATAATATTATGTTTTTAGTATAATTTTTTTCATCTAATTTATCACTATCTTGATTTGCAATTGTGAGCTTCCGCATGACGTTCTATTCACTTTGAACTCAACAACCAATCAAATGTTTAATAAACTACATGACTATTATTTTTTTCTAACCCGGCCAACGAAATACCACATTAATTATTCTTTCATCTTCATCACTCCAACCTAATATTAATTTTACTATTATTTGAATGCAAAATAAATAAATTTGAGATTATTTTTCTTAATTCAAACAATCGTATATACTCAAATGTTAATTTTGTAATTGGACCAAACTGTCTCACACCATTTTGGTACATTAGTTAAGACCTACACGTGAAAATGCCATATTGTTTGCTTTTATGCAGCTTCCTATCACAACTTGTTCACAATTATTGCTGAAAAAAACGTTGAATTTTATCATTTTGTAGGATAATGGGGTAGGTGAGAATACTATGTGGCGATTAGTGCTTTTTAAAGGAAAAAATTCTAGTCTCCACAAGAAATAAATATATGTTGATAAATTTATGGGGTAGGTAATTAACAGTTTTACGTGTCATAATTTTATGAACATATTATATTATATTTGACGGTAAAAATTTATTTTATTCGATATTTATATCAAGTTAAATATATAATATATTTTTGTATATAAACTATATATACGAAATTATGACTAATTAACATGTATTTTTACTTCTCTAAAATATTTAACAACAAAAAATTTATATAGTTTGATGTAAACATCCAAATGAAATCGTGTTTAGAGAGGAAAATTTCTGGTTTTCACAAGAAACACACCTTACTAAATTAAAGGGGTAGGTAGCAGTTTTGACGTGCCATGATTAAAAACATTACGTTTATCTAGAATATGTTTATGTTGTCCTCCTAACTGAACTTAATGAAATGCACCCTGACACATGACATAGTAAGTGATCTCGTAGAGTATGGAGCTTTTAATAAAATGTTGAGAAAATGTTGAAAATATCCCTTAAACTTAACGAGTATTTAGGGGTGTATTTTACTCATGTGACATAATTATGAATGTAATAAAGTTTAATTAGTCAAGTAGAAATATATTTTTAAGGCTGTCAACTATTAGAAGATGAAATTAATAATTTTAGAAGTGATTTCAATACTTTTATTTTTTTTAATAGTAGTTGAACATTTGTGTTTTACTTTCTTCTAAAAGTGAAGCAAAAACACGTGATGATGTGAAGCAACCAACGGACTATCTTCTTCCACTTGGTCTTTTTTTTTTTTTTTTTCTGTTAATAAGGTCTTAGTCGATATGGATATTTTGGATTGGTCGCAATAAAAGTTAATAAAAAAATTAGAGTAATCACAATTTTTATTTTTTACCCTCCCTAGGAGCTCCCACCCCTTTTGCTTCCTTGGTGACTCGAACTCGCAACCTTTAGGTTGGAAGTGAGGGATGCTTATCATCCGAGCAACTCCCTCTCGTCGAGTAATCACAATTATATTCACCGTCTTGCCTGCTTTCAATTGATGACCAAATTTGATTTGGTAAGCAGTTAGCATAATGAGAATAGTATGTAATTTGTCTTTGATAGTCTTGAAAATAACAATAAGATATTAATTTGTTCAAAGCTAATATTCATGAATCATGACTTTGATAAAAATTAGAAATCACAATTTTCTGGTCAAGCTGCCACAATATTCCAATACATGTCTTGAACATTTGCAACTTATCTTGAAAGTATTTCAACTCATATATCCAAAATTAAGATGTCAAACTTTATATGCGCTTTGTTGTTTCTAATGACGCAAATTTGAATTAGCTTAATCAATTGCTTTCACTTTCTTTCTCTTTTCCCTAGGTGTCTACGAAATCAACTTTTTCTACCTCCACTAGATAGAAAGGATAAGGTTGAATTGTATACCCACTATCCACCACTCTCCTCATACTCCATTAATCGGATTATACTGAATATATTATTATTGTCGCACAAATTTCACAATACATTAATATATGAGCTTTTCTATAATGAAGTCATGGGCTACAATACAGCCCAAATATTGCAATGGGCTAAACCTGTTTGGGCCTGAAAAGTCGAAATATAGCTCAAATTTATGTAAAGATCCTTGATATCATTTTAGTAGTTACAGTATGGTCCAATGATATTAAGCTTTACAAGCAATCATAATACATTGATGGACAAATAAAGCCTTTATTCCTCGGTAATCGAAGCCCAGAGATCTATAAATGAGCCTTTGCTTGACTAGCCAAGCAAATTAATGAACATTATTCTTGGGTGAAGTGAACAAATACCACTTTTGGACTTGGGAATAACTTTAGAAGTATGCGATTAAAGTTAAAAATTCGTGTATTACTTTGAAAGTTTTTATTTAAAGTCTGGATTTGTGAAGGATACACATCATACATTTTTGCCTAAAATTTAGTACTAGTTGGGGAGTTGAAAAAAAATCAATTTTAAATACGTTTAACTGAAATTTTGACCTTGACAAGATTTTAGATAGATAATAATTTGCAAAGGTCAAGTTTATATATTTTTTATTGAAGTTATAGTCTTGTCGACAAACTTCATACATATATGACTGAAGGTGACGTTGATGAGATCAAAGTTTATACATCTATGACTTCTTGGCAAGGCCTAACTTTGAAATTGTAGCCTTAACCATACCAAAATTCAAATATATTAATCTGAAGCTGTAATTTCACTCAGAATAACTTTCAATTTTTTTATTCATAGAAAGAGTGTTAAATTTTATTTATGCGAATACTTCAAGCTCTATAAGTAATATTTTTTAAATAAAAAGAATCAATCATATTTTCAATCTTCTTGTTGCCAACATCTTTTCACAAAATAAAAAAAAACATTTCTTTTCTTAAAAAATAAAAATATAATATAATTCTCTTAGAACTTAATTCAACATCCAAATTTAACACCTACCATTTTACCACAAAGCAAGAACACCCCCCAACCCACTAAAGCAAAATCTAAAAGTAAAATAAAACAAAATCACATTTAATTCATACACCTTCTAAGATAGTTAATACACATCAATAATCCA